>JAQGAW010000001.1:0-125146 GCA_034698025.1 Phthiracarus crinitus
GTCCGCGTGGATATAATTTTACGCGTGAATAAAATTTGTATACATATTTATAAATTAGAAATAATACGATAATAATCACAAAATCAGTCGATAGTGATGATTGCATAAATATTAAAACCATTTTATATGAATCTTAATTGTATAAAAACATTTTTTAAAAATAATTTATTTAAGTATTTTATGTATTTTATCATTGATAACCGTTAAGAGTAAGGTTACTTACATTACTTGATTGTATTTTCTTAAGATTTTCCTCAAATTTTATAAGAAATTAAACAAACTGTTTTTGTTCACTGTTTCACACGCATATTAGATTTAATTTTTAAAAATTTATGCCAAAAGCCTGTTTTTGAAATAGTATGCAAAACGAAGCCAAATAAATGTGCGATCGTTTTGAATTAGTAATGCCTAAGGCCTTGAAAATCGATAATTATCTATTTGTAAAAATCATGAAAAAAACAATAAAACATGAAATATAGTTATAATACTGTATAACTTAAATAACTCAAAAATTGCTATTTTAATTAAACTTTTCAAACTATTTTAATTTTTTCAAACTATTTTATTTTATTTCTAACTATTTCAATATTTTTAATAATATTGGCAAATTATCGTCGAAATCCGATGAGTTTTTAGAGGGGTAAATATTTATGGATCTATTCGGAAAAAAGTTTTGAAAAAAAATTTTTGATTAAAATAATTCGTGTAAGAAAAGAATATCAATTAAATTAGACGAAGTTTAAAATTACCAATTATTTTTAAAAAATTTGTATACTTTTTTAGTAAATTTTTCAAACTATTTTTCAAACTATTTGGTCATTTATTTCTAACGATTCATAAACTATTTTGCACAATTTTTTCTATCTATTTTCAAGGCCTTAATAATTATATATGTATATCGATTTTTCAAACGACTACGAAAATATTTTTCATATTTTCTCTTACGATATTCATTGCCCTTAATACAAACATTTAAATTATTACCAAATCGAAAAATATTCTTAAATATTAAATTTAATTTTTATATTTAAAATATACTTTAGATCTTTAAATTTAACTTGCTTAAAAGAAATTAGTTTTAATTCGTTATATTAGTACAGAATGTGATATCATTTTGAATATGATTTTTGACAATTAACTTTACTTGAAAAATGTAAACTTTTAAAAATTTTTAAAAATAGAATAAAGTTAGCAATTAATTTAAATTTTATTTAAAAAAACTATATGTGTTAAAAATTGATAAAAATATAAATATTTTCAATTAATTTTATTCAACAAATAATCGAAAAAAATA
This sequence comes from Phthiracarus crinitus, assembly GCA_034698025.1. Classification (NCBI taxonomy): domain Eukaryota; kingdom Metazoa; phylum Arthropoda; class Arachnida; order Sarcoptiformes; family Phthiracaridae; genus Phthiracarus; species Phthiracarus crinitus. The sequence continues at coordinate 1,295 of JAQGAW010000001.1, forward strand.
AAATAAATTATAAATCATATTATTTAATTAGGAATTTAAAAATTATTTAAATGAAACTAAAAATGTGGGATTATCTCAAAGAAATTTAATTAATTTATTTTCTATTAATGATTGTAAAATATTTTTTCAAGTATATTTTTAAAATTTTATAATTTTTTTAAACTAAATTCTGCTAGACAAATGTCTTGTTATTCAGCTACGTTATAATAATTAAATAAATTTTTTATAATAAATTGATACATTTTTTTATTTTTGATTCGATTTCTTATTATAAAATTTTGTGTTCATCAATTGAAATTCCAAATAATTTAAATATATTCTTTTTTAAATAGTGAATTAAATAATTTATTTAATAATATGCTATATTCCTGAATTAGATTTTTTGATTACATTTACAAATTTGAAAATTCCATTTATTAGTTTAATCAAAGTTACTTGTTTTAAAAAAATCTTTTCCTTATTTAAATGTTTTTTTCATTGATTTATAGTTTTGAAAAGATTTTATTCTAATAAAATTTTTATGTTTTATTAAAATAACTTTCATATGATTATTTACATGTTTTTTTAGCAACAAATAAATTTATAGTATAAAATATTATTTTCAAAATTTAAAATTTAGTATTATTTGAGTTAATTATTGATTTAAAAAATCCTCTTACTATTTAACATGTTATTTATATTAAATTATTTAAGAAATATAATGGGCGTTAAAGATTTTTTTATTCCGCTTTTAGAAGAATTAGATGATGAAATAGTTCATGATATTAATGGATTAATCAATGTAAAATTCATAGGTATTGATGCGCAAACCTTTGTTTATGAGGCAAATGATTCAAAAAAAGTTAATTACACAAGTTTTAATCATGCTATACGTGAAACATCACATCAAATTCTATTAAAATCTTTCTATAATATGCATTCTATCCTTCATAAAATGAAAAATAACTTTAAATTACCTGAAAAGCTATTATTGTTTATTGCTTTGGATGGTTTATCACCAAGATTAAAAGCATTAGAACAAAAACATAGAAGAATTTCTTCAATAAATATTCCAATTAAAAATGATAATTTTGCAAACGAAATTACGAAAACAATTTTTGGAGGATTTAGTAAAACAATGGTTGAAACATCTATGGGTGTTCTTTCATATTTAAGAAACAATAATAGCTTTTTAAACTTATTTAAGGAAACATCTACTGTAGATTTATTTGAATCAATAGATTTTTTTCTTTCTTTTAATAGTTCTGTAATTAATGGAGAAGGTGAGCAAAAACTTTTTGATTTAGCTGAAAAACTATTGGAAAAAGTTGGAACTCCTGTGATATGTAGTAAAGATTCAGACACTATAGTAATGGCTTTAGCAAGATTTAAACAAAAGTTTGTAAATTCAAATATATTTATTTATAGGATGCAAAATAAATTAGGACATGAATATTATAATAACATGAAAAACTTTTATAATATAAAGAATTTAGTCGAAACTATTGAAAGAAAAACATCATCACCAATAGATTCATTTTTAACAGCATTAATTTTAAAAGGAAATGATTTTTTACCATCATTTATTACCCTAAGAATTGATGCACCTATGAGAACAAAATTGTTCATTGATTGCATTAAAACATTTGGATCTTTTCCAAAATGTTTGTTACTATGGAACATACTAAAATATTTTTTTAATAAAAAACTACTTCGTATTCAAAAATTGAATATTGTAAACAAATTAGTTAATAATAATTCCAAAAAAAATTTTGTTATTGAATATTTTTCAGTCGTTCAATGGAGTCTTATGTACTATGGTAATGATTACAATTCTTTAAATCAAATTATAAATCCATTTGAAAACTATTCTAAAGATAATATTAGAAATGTAATTCTTAAATCAATATTAGATTGCGACAATGAAGAAATAATAGAATGCTGGAAAAAAGCAAATGATTTATTCATCACTAAATCAAATATTGAAACTAAAATAGAATATGAAGATATAAAAAACTACGTATTTCATAATACTACGGAAGAAAGTAATCTATTACTAACAAAATGTTCTGAATATGATAGTTGCCTTAAAGAAAATTTTAATATACATTATAAGCAATGTAAAATTTAGTTAAACATTTTCAATATTACTTTTTTTTAAATTAGAAATAAAAAAATTTTGATTTTTTGATACTTTTGATAAATTATTATTTCTATATGAATCAATAGTTGTACTAAAGAAAGAATAAATATTGAAAACTAAATCTTCAAAATTAATTTTAGAAAGCAATATATATCCTATGAATAAATTCAACAAAATTAAGTTGTTTGAAAAATATTTTATTAAATCTTTAGATTCTGATATAAATATATATCCAATTGACAAAAACAATATATATAGAACACTTATAATTATTAAAACATTAAAAATTGTATTCATATCTTTATTTATAATTAGTTTTAAATATTTGTTTAAAATTATAAAACTCATTATTTTTAAAATTATGGGAAACATATAAACTAGTTCCATTTGTATAATAGTTTTCAAGGTGTGCTAAAGCATGAGCTGCGAAGATAAATATCGCTTTAAAATTTAGAAGTTCAAAATTATCTTTATTGATATATTTTGTGAAGTTAGAGTAATTTTTTTTGTTTAATTTAACAATTCCAGTTTCAAATCTAGAATTTTTGACTAATTTTATAGCATCACAGTAGTATTTTAAGCATTTATTAAATAATTCCATGTTAAAAATTATGTAACACTTTTGCTTTATTACGTTATTATTTTCATCAGATGATGAATTTTCTTCATCACTACTTCCATTAGTGTTAAAATCTAATTCATCAAAACATACAAATAAAACCTCATTTGTAATGTTTTTTGAACCATTTAGGAGAATAATTATATCAAATGCACTAATATCAATTTTATTTGGGATAGAATAATACAATATTCCCAAGAAATAATCAATAACTTTAAGTGGTTCATCATAAAAATTCATTATTTGATTTTTTTTAAGAAAAACTAAGCAATATTCCCATGCATTTTTCCAATAAACATATGAATCAAATTTTATTTTTTTTGTGTTATCTTTGAGTATTCGCTTATCATATTTTAAAAAATTTCTTTTATCTAAATTCATTTCATTTGACTTAGTAAGGGTATTTTCTAAACTGTTTTCTTGTATTTTAATATGTCTATTTTTTTTCATTCCTTTATTTATGAGAATTTCTCATTATCAATAATATAATTTTCATTTAATTTTTGTTTTTTGATATTATTTTCGTGGTTATCGTCATTGTAGGCAAATATATCCTGATTTTCTGCCTCAATTTGGTTACGTAAATTTTCATATTCTATATTGTCATATTCATGGGGAGAAAATGCATATTTATTAGGTATTAAGATTGATGTATCCACTTTAATTGATAACTTGCCACCATTATTATAATTAGTAAAACAAATAACATTGCAATTCACAACACATAATTCACCTTCACCACCTAAACTTTCTTTTAATGAATACCATAAACATTTTTTAAGATAAAATTTTTCATTATTTTTATCCGTAACTTCAAACATTTTAAAAAAACATTTTTTATCTTGTTTCTTTAGAATGTCAGATTTTTTTTCTTCATTAAGGTTATTAAAGTTATCGAATATTTTTTGGCAATGAATACAGTAACCTTTCCAATCCTTATTACATTCTGGAAGTTGAATATTTAGTAGTGGCAGAAACTCAAGTTTAACACCTTTAAATTGAGTGTAGTTTGAAATTTCTTCAAATATAAACTTACATATTCCAGTTGAATCCTTAAATTTAGTAACGTATTTATCTGGAATAATAACTCCATTTTTATCTGTTTCCTTTTTATGAATTAGTCTTCCAATTAAAATAAAAGATAATTTATCCGAATTATTCAATGGAATTGGTTTTGATGGATCTCCTTGTTTTTTAACTACTTTAGGTTGATTGTATTGTAACGGACCTGTAAGTGGCATACCCCACTCATTAATTCTTTCAAGAACTTCGTTTTTAATATCAATAAAATTTCTTCCAAATGTTAAAACTGGTTTATATGTTATTTCACAATTTATCCATTTATTTATTTCTTCTTTTAATACTGGACAGTAGTTTAGTATTTTATCATACCTTTTTGCCAAATCAAAACTTTTTGTATCCATTTTATCTTAAGATATATATGATGATCATTATTTATATAGTTAATTTTTATTTAAATAAAAAAGATAAAATTTAATGAATAGTTTAGAAAAAGAATGTTATTTAATTTTTGAGTATTTAGCTAACCAGTTTATTGATAATTTGAAAGAAAATTTTAAATTTTCATATTTTTTTTCGTCTGATAATGATATAAAATTAATATTTAAAAATATTATAATAAACTGGCCAGAATTTTGGGAAAATCTTAAAAATTACTTAATAAATAGTCCAAATTTAGGAATAAATAACTATAAAGCGTTAAACCAATTAGTTTCTAATGTTTTACACAATGGAAAAAATGAAATTATTCTTAAAAATATAATTAAAAAAAAGTTTTATCATCAAGATATAGAGAGTTTATTTTTTTATATAATCAATAAAATAAAAGAAATTCAATTAAAATTAAAAACTAATTCTTATTAAAATAGATCTATCTTTTTTAAATATTTATTCACTTTACATAGATTGTTTTTAAATAAATATGGAACTTGTATAAAAAGAAATTAGATTTACATATAGTCCTTTCATTATTAAATATACAAAAAAATATTTTAATTTTTCTTGAATTTATTTTTGGTTTTAAAAAGGATTTAAGAATTAAACTTAGAATTCCACTTGAATCTTTATTAGGATACATAAACTGTTTGTCATAAAATTGATTTGAGATACACTTAATTTTTTTAAAGCAAAAATTTGAATATAAATTGTTCTTGGAATAATTGAACATTACTCTTTTCATATTTATTTTAATGATTTTTTTAAAGTTATTTTTTATCATTTTTAAAAATCAAATATGGAAGACAATCATCATATGGAAGGCTATTATATACTATATGAATTTATTATTCGTTGCATCGTTAGATTTAAAAACAATATATATACTGGGTTTAAGCCTTATAATATATTTCAGTTGAATAAAATGAAAAACTTTAAAATTAAGAATGAGACTGAATATTTTGAAAAAGTTAAAAAAATGATCCTAATAAATCAAAATCTTTATAGCTTGAAAGAATTTAAAAAAATAAAGTTTGATTATTGTATAAATTTAGGAGAAAATATTAAAAGTGATTTGTATGAACTTATTGAAGTTGTGGCTGAATGCTTTTGGAAAACCAAAACTAATAATTTTTTACTTATTCAATTAAATAAATTAAAATTAAATAAAAATGATTTTGGTAAAAAAGAATGTAAAACCAAAATACTATTTTTAAAAATAAGAAAAGACTTAATTAATGTTATAAAAAATAAACAAATCTTAACAAAAGAATTTAAAAATTTTAAATGTATGAACTATATAATTAGAAAAACATAAATGTTTATCATAAAATTTATAATGCATATAAATGAGTTAGTTAATTTAGATGTCACAAAAATTATACGTCCCTCAATTGAAAACTACAATAAAAATGTAGAAAATTTTATTAGCAACCTTCATAAAAGCTATGATATTTGTTTCATAAATAATTTTGAATTTAAAAATACTAATTTAGCGATTAATGTAATATATCCAAAAAAATCATATATTTGCTCCCTTTATCATCAAAATAGGAAAGAAGCATTAAACTTTCAATTTCCAATAATGATTGGGTCAAAATTAGATTTTATAATTCGTTTCAAGAACATTACTCACATAACAAAGTCAATATATGATAAAATATTAATTTCAAATTTTGATGAAAGTTTCGAACAGCAAAATTATATTTATAGTTGCTTTATTTTTAATGGATTTGTAAAAATAGTGCCATTTAACTTGTTCAATAATAGTTTAGGATATCATTTTGATGAAAAAAATAGTTTAATAATTAAGTACGCTTATAATAAAAATGGAATAGGATCAAAAATAAGTTGCAATATACACAATAAAAGTATTTACATAGGTGACAATAAAAATTATATGAAAAGGATAAGAGTCAATTCAAGAATAAATAATATATATGTTAAAAATATTTTGGATGAACAAGGATTATTTATTGGCGACAATGATAATGTTGTTCATTCTTTAAGAAAAATAATGTTGAATATATACAAAGATTTTGATATTGATAATTTAGGCAATAAGTTAATTATTTCTTCGAGTGATTTATTTATAAGATCGTTCTTTAAAGATTATAGCAAAATTTTAGAAATTTGGATTGATACGCCTTCTGATTTAAACTATAAAAAACGTATTACAGTTGAAAATTCAATAAATTATAATTTATCTTCTGGAACCGGTCTTTTACATTTATTATCAAGAACATCATTATTTTATAAAGAATCAGTAAATTCGAGTAATGACAAACGTTTAAATTCAAATGACATAGATAATTGTTTTAAAGGAGAAAAAGTTATATGTGATAACAACAAAATACAAAGCGATAAAAACTCAACAATTTATAGGGATCCTCCTGAAAACGCACCTCAATTAATACCCTTTTTCTCTAATATTATAATTAAAAACCTCCCAGAACGTGTAAAAAGTAATGTTGCGTTTTCATATCATAAAAGCTATGGAGGCTTTATATCTTCAGATTTTATATCAGAAAATAAAAACATAGGAAGAACTTTATGTTTTGCAAAAAATGTTTTTGTATCGGTTGTTTCACAATTAAATTTAAAAAGTTTTTTTGATGAAATTAATAATTACTTAAAACCTACCAAGCAAAAAATTTGTTTATTGATGATTAACTACATGCCAAAATATATTTCAAAAAATAATTTTATTAAAATTAAAAAACAATTATTATTATGGAAAATAAAATATACATATATTGAAGCATTCGTAAATAAAAGGAAGAATACAATTTTCATTCGATATGTTGATAGTATTCCTTTTAAAAAGTTCAAATCAAAGTATGGCTTACTATTTTTATCTCCATTAGATATAGAGTATTGGCTTAAAAATGAATATTTTTCTAAGTCTAAAAGTATCAAATATAGTTTGATTGAAAATCAATTAGGAATTAATTTCTATACAAGTTGGTTTACTATTTTTACTAAATATTTACATCATAACCCAATTCAAAGAAGTTCGCTATTTATTAAATCCTTAAAAAATTCAATTTTAGCATATAATAATAATTACTGTTTTTTTTATCGTACACAACAAGGTATTTATGTAAAACTTGATACCAATAAATTTTATCCTATATTCAGACCAAAAAATAACTTTTCAAAGATATTTCAAGTTTATGCATTAAAACCTTTTGTTTTAATTGATTGGTTTAATGGATTAAACGAAGAGGATTCATTGGTTGTAAATAAAAATTATTTTAATTTCACTATTCTCAAGTGTCACACATTAAGGATTTTAATTCATCATAATTTAAACAATATTTTAATGTTTAGAAAAACAAAAGGATATATTGGATCAAAACCTATTCGAATTGGTTGCTTGTATGACTCTTTTGGTGGGAGATTGATTATTTTACCAAACAATATGAATTGTGTAGTTTCATCTGAAAATATATTAATTGAAAAAGATCTTACCAGAATAATATATCATATAGATTACAATAAAAAAGGAAATTGGAAAACTATTGATTATGAATTTTTTCCTTTGTCAATATCCTCTTCTTATCTGTTTATTACAATAGAAAGCGAACATAAATCTTCTGATGGCGATAAATGTGTTGATATTAATGGTCAAAAGAGTGTTATAACTATTGTTGAAGATAACATGTTACCGATATGCCAAAATTCCATTGCTATTTTCAAACCAGATGCAATCTTACATCCCTTGAGTGTTATTAAACGTCAAACAGGAGGTGTAATTCAACAAATTTTAAAAGAGACAAGTGAATCAACTGTAAAATTATTTAATAATTGTGGTGTAATTAAATCAAAACAAGCTACATGTGGCCAAATAACTTACTTTTTATTAAATTATTTAAGCGAAGATCACTGTTACATAGCTAATAGCGTTACAAGAGATGCTGTGACGGGTCACGCTGCAAAGGGTACACAAAACTCTGGAGGAATTAAATGCGGATATATGGAAATAAATAATTGTTTTGTACCAAATAATATAGCTCATTGTGCAAAAGAAATTCTTCTCAAAAACTGTGATTCTATAATCTACAAAAACTTTTTAACATCAAAAAGTATGATTATGGTAAAAGAAGACGCTTTATGCTTAAACGTCGATTTAAAAATAAGTTGTAAATCTGTAATCGATTGTGATTTTAAAATCTAATCATAACATGTGTTACGATCTGTATCAAATGTAAATAACTTTTTTTTTATATTTCCAACATGGATTTCAGGATATCCAAAAGAATTTTGACATAACCAAATTTGATCTATTCCATATTTTATAAATAAGTGAAATCCAACTAATCTTTTTTTATTATTTTCATTTAAATCGTAAATATATTCTTTTTTCCCTTTATAGTTGCTTCTTTTTATACATTGACTTAATATCTGGGAAAATACATAACCCACTTGACATTTAATATGTTTAAGAGAGTTTTTTTCACAAATAAAATACATATTTTTATTATTAGTATCCAAATAAACTTGTCCTTCGTTTCCTGGTGAACATACATAATTTGATTGACATTTTAATAATATTGGATTAAATATCTTGCTATCTTCGCATGTATTTAGTTGAGACTCCTTATCAACACAACTGAAAAAGTTATTGGTGTTTTTTTCATAATCTAAACCATTAATATGACAACCATTTGTTAATCTTTTTAAACAAAAATCGAATGGGAAGCAGAAACTTTCTTCACCATCACATTTGTAAATTTGTTTAAATTTATTATTTTCACAAATTCCATAAAGTAATTTTGAATAATTAAACTTATTTATAATGGAATCTGTTTTGTTAACTCTAATTATTTCATTGTTATCTTTTCCAAAACAATTATCCTTTTCAAAAAAATTGTCTTTATGCCAATAAATATTATTTGGAAGTTTCAAAAAATCTACAATTAAATCATTAAGAATAAAATTTCCTTTTTGATCATAAATAATTGTATTTAAGGTGTTAGTTTTTTGGATTTTTTGCTTATAAAAATTTATAGATAAATTTTTATGTAATTGTTTTGAATAGTTGAATGAATTATTTTTAATATCAAAATAATATAAAATCTTATTATTATCAACAAAAAATATTTTATTTTTTTCAATAGCAAATAATTTGTTATTTATTAAATTTAATTTTAACTTTTCTTCATTTAAATTAAAACTTTTTAATTTAATTTTACCTAAAAATGCGCTATATATATAAATAACATAAATTGTTACTAATATTAGATCAATCAAAAGTTTGTATAACATCTTTTTTAATATTTATATTATAATAATAATAAATTTCAAAAATGAATCCAATAAAATTTAATTGCTCAACATGCTTTTCCGATGATCATATTAATATTTCCTGCTTAAAATGTTGTATATGCAAACATTCTCAACACAATTCCATTTCTTGTAATAAAATTGACCTGCCATTAATTAATAATATCACAAATAATGTGAATTTAATTTATGATTCTTCTTATATAAATAAAAGAAAAACATTCAATACATACTTTATAAACGTTAAAAGTGTAATTTATAAAAATAATGAACACAAATGTGCACGATTTGCTCTTTTTGGGGCTAATGATTATGAATACAATCTTTGTCTCTCAATTTGGGTTTATCACACTAGAAGAAATATAAAATCTTTCATTTATAAAAAATCTGGTGTTACAATTCCGTTAATGGAAAGACTATCAAATTTAACTTTATCGCAAGCAAAAAAACTTGTTGAAAGTTTAATTCATGATAAATTAGTTGTTGGTTTTGATTTAAGAAATTGTTTTAAAGATTTAATGATTAATCACCCTCTAAATCTACAGGTTAGTTTGAATAAAATATTTATTGATTCAAATAATGAACCTATTTCTTTGAGAAAATTAACTAAAATAGTTTTGAATAAGAATATTCAAGAAAATTCTAAATTACACGAATTTCTTGGACCAAACTGTATAGAAGACGCAGCATCAGTTATGTTTTTATATAAAGAACTAATAAACAATAACATTCATACAGATCTAAATAAATTAACTTATAATTGGATAAAAAATTCTTAATTTTTCTTTTAATAAAAACTTGTTTATTAATGTACATATGATAAAATTTAATAATTATACTTGTTACGTTAAAAATAATGTTACGTTTTCTTAAGAGTTGTTATAAATTTAGTTCTAATTTCAGAATATAAAAATATAGGTTGAATATTAGCTTTTGGTAAAAATGTTTTTTTATATGTTAATTAATATTTATAAGCAAAAATTATTTTTCTTGTAATTTACATTCCAAAATAAATTTCATAGAAAATTTAAAAAATATATATAATTTTTTAGAAAAGAAAATAAACTTATATTAAAGTATTTGATAAAAAGAATACATATTTCATTCTAATTATTGATAACAATTTAATTTCATATAAAAGTATGGTATTGAGTTTTTGAGTATTTGTTTATAAATAAAAAAATTTTTAAATGCAAAAATATGACATTAAGTAAATGTATATAAAACTTTCATAAAAAAATAATATAGTTATAAATGAAAATATATTTCCAAAATTTGTAACCTTAATAGCGAAAATTAAAAAGTGTAATCTTAATCAATAATAAATAAAATGTATTTATTTTGACATAAGTATTTAAAAAAGAATGAATGAATTATACACCGAAAAAGATTTAGAACAAGCGTATATTTATTCTGGCTTATTTATGAAAAAAGCAATATATTTATTTTTTAATGAAATTAGACCAGAAATATTTTCACATCTTGATTATGAGGAAAAGAAAATTGAGCTAAATATTGGAATATATATTTCAGATACCCTAAAAAAATTAATTAAAAATCGTTCGCCAAGTTATAATTTTAATTTCTCAATTAATGAGTATAGCTGTAAAAAATTATCTTGTTATATGTTTTACAAAGGAAATAAAAAATGCGTCTTAAATAATAAACATTTTTACTGGAAATCTGGAAATTCCTTTATTTCTTCTTGTGAACCGTCTTGTAGATTACTTTTTAGAAATAATAAAACTTATTTAAATTCAGGATTTGACTTGATTTTTAAAAATAATAAATGTTTTTTTAAAAATATACTAATAAAAAAATTTGCTACAGATCCAGATTTTAGAAGTCATTTAAATGGGATTAAGTCAAATGAAGAAAATATACCTGGTTTTGATTTTGATGAACAAAATAGTAAAATGTATTTGAATTCCTATTATTGTGAGTTTTATAACCAGTATTTTGACCAAAATACTAATACATGTATTTTTTCTTCTATTGATACAATATCAAATTTATTAATAGGTAAAACACTAACGGCATTACCAACTTTAACAAAAAAAAGAGATACCGCTAAATCTAAAAACATATTAAAAGAAAAATTTTATATAAAAACAGATGAAGATTGGTTAAACGATGTTTCCAATAAAAATAATGATTATGAGCTAGAGTTTTCAACATCGGGTAAAATTTACCCAAAAGACTTTTTAGATGATTCGATAAAAATGAATGTAAAAAGGAATGTTAATAGTATCAACCATGATAATATCAACATAATGAATTTTGTTAAACAAATAAATAAAATAATAGATGAAAATATGATTATAAATACTCTGTCAAGTTTGACATTAGATATATCAATTGATATTTCCATTAAAAAAATTAAACTGTTAATTAAAAATAGATTACTTCATTTATTAAATTCTATGTCTTTTAAGATTATTAATAGTTTTACCTCTAAGATGTCATCGAAAACGTTTAATTATTGCATAGCATCCGCAACAACAAGACTTACAATAATATCATTATCAAATATGGCAAGTACTGTAGCAACAAGAATTCTTCTTTTGACTTCAAGTGCTTTAACAGTTGTTGGCTGGGGGTTATTTGTTACTTCAATTGTTGGTATTTTGGTTGATTTTTTATGGGACCCATACAATTTTAATCATCAACTTTCCTATAACGATTTAAATATACTTAACGATCAATTTAATAAAGAATTTAAGTTATTATCTGGATTCACTATACATGGAATACGTGATATAGAATTTACAACTATGGATTTAACAAATTTATTAATATCAGACTTATCTGATTCGGAGCTAAAATCTTTCCAAAGTTTTATTTTGTATGTAAATTTTTCAGCATATTTGGAATATTTAGAAAGTTTGGAGTATAATAGTAAAAATCAAATAATAGAAACTACAGAAATTAAATTTGATATAGAGTATAATTTTGTGGTAGATCCCCTAAAAACTAATCTATTTATTGAAAATAAAAATATAAAAATCAATAAGATAAAAGTATTTTTGAATATATTTTTTTTATTTCTAAATTTTATAGCATTAATATTTTCAATAATGCAAAAAAAAATAAAAAGAGGAGTTTGTATTTACATTTTTTTTACTTTAATTTATATTATATTTAATTATATTTTAAGCTAACTTATACTTACAATTAAGCACCTCGAATATAATTTAAATACCGTCAGAGTATTATACATAAGTTTGACGTATTTATTTTGCATATAAATATGCTGTTTTTTAAAATTTGAGCTTCAAAATGATAGCATTTGCTACTTTTATGTTCCAAAAGTTAGAAGAAAATAAATTTATTTGCGGACGAATTACCTAAAATAGTCATTTTAGCTCTATTTCAATGTGCTATTTTTTTGCTATTTTTTATAATAATTGCTAAAATACTATTTTTGATAATAAATGCTATAATACTATTTTTGATAAAAAATTCTATAATCCTGAATAAGTTTAAATGTAGATCAAATCTAATGAGTTTTTATTACCCCTAACTTAAAAATCTTTTTAATTAAAATATAATGGCGGCAATTTTAAAAATTTAAAAAGTTCTTAATAAAACGAAGATTTAGAAAAATGTTATATGAAGAAATAATTATTATTATAGAAAATTTTTGTTATTTTAAAAAATTATAAATACTATTTTAAGTGCTATTTTGGTCATTTATTAATGTTATTTATAGCTTTAATTTCATATACTATAAATGCTATTATTTTGAAGCTCTAATTATAATATTCTGACACTACATGATAGCTACTAACCCTTATACTAATTAAATATTTAGTAATTTTTAAGAAATTGTTATTATGAAAGCACTTGACATGTAAGCGATAAAATATACTAATATAATTTAATCTTTAAAAAAATATAGTTTGTAGAAATTGAAATCGATCCACGCTTTTAAAAAATGCGAAAAATTTATTTTATTCCAAATATCTTTATAGAAATTATGTCATTTTTAAAGTAATTATTATAGCTTTGTATTTTTTGTCTATAAGGATCTTGAAATGTGTTAGTAGGTGAAAGTTTACAATATATTTGCTCTCGCTATCATGTCTATAGCTTAATTTCAAGAACGATATAATCTTTTAATGCTGAATGATTTGAAACTCAAATCAATTTATTTTAAACCATACTTTAAAATCCATCTTGAAAGACAATTCCTCTAAACTCTAATTTTTTTTTAAATTTTTCTTTCCTTATTTCGGAATTATTTTTGCAAACTTGGAATTCTGATGCTTTTTTGTTAGAAAAATTTGGTTTACGTAATGTATCAGGTATTTGATTAGAATCATCAGAAGAACTCTTTGTATGGTCATCACACTTCATTTGTAAAGATTTTAATCTATTTTCATCAAAATAATTTGTTATTTTTCTAGACTTAATGTTTGATACAAGGTAACGTTTGTATTTAAAAACAAATGCTTCTTTCATTTCTTTTTGATGAACATGCATATTAAGCTTTAATGTATATAAAAATTTTCTTATTTTTGTTTTTAACTGGTTTTCGTCAATTTTACCTTCCCGTTCTTTTTGAACATTTGCATATTGTATAAACCTATATGAAAGATCCATTAATTTCTTAAACTCTTTAGCTTTTTTTTTTATATCTTGCGGAAGTTTTACTATATTTGGTGCACCATCTAATAAATTACAGGTGATTTTATAATTTAAACATAGTAATAAAGCAACACCATAATAAACCCTTTTATCTAATTCACTTTCTGCGAAATATATGTTTTTATCCAATTGATCCTTAACGTTATTCGGAACGTTCTTTGAGAATTTACTTTTAAATTCAATAGGTAAAAGTCTTTTTTTTGTTGCTTCATCAGCATTTTCAATATTTGGGGGATGATTAGACGATAAAATAATTTTTGGCATAAATATTGTGCTTTTATCTTCAGAATAAAGTGTTCTTACTTTAATTTCATCATTTCCTGTTAATTGTTTAAGCAATGAAGCTAATATTTTATAACACTCCTCCACATACCAAATTCTTCCATAAGATGATATTTTGTATAAATCAGAATTGATTTCCGTGCTTTTTGTAAGGGTGTTTGGTTTTCCACTTTCCATGTAATCATTGAAAAACTTTTTTAGGACATTGATCAAAGTTGTTTTTCCATTGTTTCCTTTGCCGAAAAAAAATATAGCTTTTTTCTCATAATTTGTTCCTTTTAAACAAGTTGTAAGTAAATAAATTAAATATAACGTTTTACTCTCATTAAATGACATGATTTGACAAAAAAATATAAATGCTTTTAATATTCCATCACATTTCAATAATTTACAATTAATATTATAATTTTTAAATAGGTAGATGCATAGTTTTTTATAATAAAAATTTCCCCACGTCTCTGATGAATTTTCTATATTTTCAGTTATCAAATATTCTTTAAAATTTTTTATAAAATTTGGTGCGAATAAAATTTCTTTGACAAGTTTAATAATATATTCGGAATCCATACATTCTTGAAATTCTGAAATTTTTATATTGATTTTTAAATGTTCTCTAGTTAAAAATAGTTCTGGTAGTGGTTCAAAAATACTCATAGACAGGATATCTAGAATACCTCTTCTATTTTCATTATCTACTATTGATAATAAATACTTGTTCTCGTTAAGTTTTGCAAATTGGCATTCGTTAGATTTATTACCTAAAAATGTGCTTACATAATCTAAAATGTCTGATAACTCTGTTTCTTTTAAGATAAAAACATTTTCATAATAAATTTCTGATTTTCTTTTTTCATTGTCATTGTTTTTGACAAAAATCATTTCACTGAAACGTGACTTACAGTATTCTGAATATATTTGATAATAAATTTTTATTGTTTGCTTAGTAAAATTTTTGTTCGATTTATCTATAGAATTAATCCAAAATTTATTACTTAAACTATAGAAATATATACAATTATCGTATTCATTTTTAACAAATGGCATAGCCAAAAATAATAATTCTTTAAATGAAATAATATAATTTTCGTGAATCATAGAAGATGAAGAAAAAACATAAGTTGTAAAAAAATAGTCCAATAAACATGTTGGTAATATGAATTTATTTTTTTCAAATAATGTTAAAGAAAAATTTTTTTTTGAAAAATACTTATGAAATTTTTCATACTCATAAAGCATTCCTATAAATAATACCGTTTTTGGAGTTAAATTACATGTATTTGATTCAAAAACTGACGCTTCAAATTTGACTATATTGCTTATATAATTAAGTGCATATGTTTTCGATATTAAACCATTTTGTATAAAAAAATTTTTAAGTTCTATTAGTTCTTCATTTGTTTTGATTTGCATAGCATTTATAAATACATAAAAAATTGGCAATAAAAAATTAAATATGTTATTTTCAACAGTTTCACACAAAAGTCTTAACGGTGAAGGGCATTTAAATTCGAATCGTTGTTTCTGTAGCTCATTAGAAATTAAATTATAAAAACAATCATATTCATAATAATTTGTTTCGGATGGAACAAAAGATTCAAACTTCATTTGAGACTTTAAACTTAAAAAGTAATGATGTAATGAAGAAAATTTTGAATTTATAGGTACTTTGATCGAGTCAATTAATAGCCTAACAGAAAATTTTGGCAATGTATTAAAAACCCAGTAATCTCTTAAATGTTCTTCATAATATAATGTGTACCACTCTTTAACAACTGATAATTCATTAACTTTGGATATTATAATTATATTTGGTTCATTTTCAAAGTTTTTTTCAATTTCAAATTGTATCATTTCCTTAATATCATGATTAAAATTTTTAAAATCGTTAAATTTTTCTATAATATTTTTGTATTCAATATTCAAAACTCGAAAACTTGGCTTACATGGAATAGGTAGTAAAAAATCAAAAAAAAACTTTTCCACGTCAAATTGGTTTAGACATTTGAGATTAATGCAGATATAGTTTAATTGATTTCGTATAGTATTGTAAATTCCTCCTTTTTCAACAAAAATTTTTTTTGTTTTTTTTCTTTCTTTAATTTTAAGGTCTAGATTTCCAAAGTACATATCACGTTCTTCTTCAATTTTTCTTATATCTTGCGCATTTGTAATAAATGTGTAGCATGAAAAACTATTTACTTTGCAATCAAAATTTTTAAAAATTGGAACAAAACAATAAGGAAAGTAATGTTTGCTCAATTTATTTTTTTTAGAATATGGTAAATCCCAATTAGTGGGAAGATCAATGATGTAAATCTGATTATCGATTTCTAAATTCTTTTTTTTAATCTCAAACGATAACCTACAGATAAACATTTCATAATCATCATTTGCAATAACAATTTCATTAAAAAATATGTGTAATCCTCCTTCTTTTTTAGCAATATCTCTTATGGCAATAACTGATACAATTACATCTGGGTTAATAACATTTAGCATATCTTTCAAAATTGGAAAATAATTTGTAATTATATAACTTATATGATAATCTAAGTCTTTGTTGTTATGGTTTTTAATATCAACATCTATAAACAATGTGTGTTTAACTAACTTTTCTAAATCCATAACAAAGCTATTTAATAAAGAGTTTTCATTTTTTGAAACATAACTCATATAGCTTTCTAAAAATTTTGTAAACTTTTTTCTTTTAACAACATATTTTCCCCCATTTTTTGAATAAATATAAACAGAATCGATACTTGTTTCTAATGATTTGTCGCTTTCAACAATTTCTATTTCATTTGAAATAAACCTATATTCGTTTTTGACATTTTTTTCCATTTTGATTATTTAATAAAGTCTTTAATTATTTATTTTATGTTTATGCACCTTATAAATGTTTTAGTTTTTAATTTTTATTTAAATAATATTTAATAAAGATTAAAATGGATAAAGTTATTTTAAATGATTTAGAAATTTGTTTATCATACAATAAATTTATTAAAAATATACGATCTGTGCCTATTAAATATTTATTACTAAAACAATTTAAAAAAGAAACAAAGTCGAAACCAAATAAATTAAATTTAAGCAGATACGGAATATATTTAGATAAAAAAAATTATATATATAGACTAAAAAAATTGTTTTAGCAATTTTATTAAATAATGCAAAAAATTTATCAATTATTGAAAAACTTTTCAATTGAGGATCTTTATAAAATTTTTTATGAATTAAACAAAAGTGAAAAGAAAGTTAATAATAAAAGTTATTGTTGTAATGTTGCCTTCGAAAAAGTTTGTGTCCAAAAAAGATCAAGTGATGAAGCTTTTAAAATTAGATTAGTTTGCAAGAAATGCAAAAATTTATTGTAAAATTTTTATATATTAATTAACTTTAGAAATAAAGGAGTATTTAATGAAGAAATTAGAATTTTGTTTTTTTGTTATAATAATATTTCTAAATATCATAAACTTATTAGTAATTAATCAATTATACATTATAAATAAAGTTTTTATTGAAACGGAAAACTTGTCAACAAGAAAGTTGGAAAAGCCTATTGATACATTTTATTAAAACATTTTAATTAAAATAATTTATTTTTATAGAAAAATATTTATTAAAAATTAATAACTTCTTAAAAATAGTAATATATTTTTGATTTTTCAACAATAGAACTTTTTTATTGTACTTATCGATATTTTTTGCAATAATAGGATTTAGTAAGTTAACTAATGGAAAAATAATAAATTTTTTCATTATACTTTCAAATAGAATGTTTTCGTTAATGTTTTTTACGAATGTAAAATATAATATTGCTATTTTCAAATTTTTCATTATTTCACAACATTTTTTATAACTTTGTTTATTACCAATACAATTAATTATATCAAATTTTATTTGGTCTCTTATGTTGAAAAAGCAAAAGTTTGCTCTGTCTAATAGAATAATTTTTTTTGTAGCAGAAGATATTAATATTGGTTTAGAAATATTGAACATTAATATGTGGCATTTTAAAATAAACTTTAATTCAATATTTTTTGATTTTTTATTGTACATTTTTTTTAACTCATTTTCATAAGATCTTATATATTTGTCCATATTAAATAAATTATGAAAAGATCTAATATTAAAAATTTCTATTAAATATTTATAGTTAATAAAATTAACAATATTTCAAAATAAAAAAAAACTTTCATTAGAAATATTTACAAAAGTGCAGGAAAATTGCCTAAATATATATTTAATATAAAATTAAAATTTTTTTTATATAACTTGCTATAAAAGGCTGTTAACTTTGAACTTTTAAAAATAGAATTTCACAAAATTTTATTTTTGGAGTTTTAAACTTTTAAAAAATGAAGTAAAACTCGTTTATTTCTTTTTAATTCTAAAAAATATATTTATCTATTAATTAATTGAAATTTTGAATTGTAAACAGTGTTTTCTTTGTTATCATTTATGTTTGTAAATAGATTAATATTCTTAGTTGGTTTCTTTCTTTGCTGTAAAAGATTGTTTTTATTAATAATTTTT
Source organism: Phthiracarus crinitus (assembly GCA_034698025.1). Lineage (NCBI taxonomy): Eukaryota > Metazoa > Arthropoda > Arachnida > Sarcoptiformes > Phthiracaridae > Phthiracarus > Phthiracarus crinitus. The sequence goes on from JAQGAW010000001.1 coordinate 20,248, forward strand.
TGTTTTGTTCTCTCTTTCTCAAGAATCCTAGTTAAAGTTTGTTTAAAGAATAAAATGAATGGTTCATTATTATGTATTTTTTTATTTGTTATAAAAAATCCAACTTTATAGTCATAAGACATGGACCAATAACACGAAGACAATTTAAGTTCTGGAACACTCAATTGAGATTCTGAATAACAAGACATTCTAAAAATTAAGGATAATTCAATTGGTGTAAATAATTCCATTTTATAAGCTTCAAAGTATGTATACTGTATCAAATCATTGTACCAAATTTGATCTTTTATATAATTTGAATATTCAATAATTTTCATGTTAGCCTCTTTTGATATTGTATTATTTACATAATCGAGTGGCGCGAAATCTTTATCAAGAAAATTTAATAATATTGACATTTGGTATTGCTTTGTTGAATCATCTAATTTTTTATCTTGTTTTAAATTTTCAACATATTGTATTGCGGTTTTATTGCATGAATAGTTTTCTAACTTTGCTTCTTTATTCAATGAGAAATCTATCTCGTTATTTAAAATGATTCTTTTAAAAAATATCACATCACCTACTTTATGTTTTCGTCCATAGTCAGTGTCTAAATATGGTCCATGTGAAATAATCTTTTCATCGTGCGTAGATGATAAACATTTTAAACGAACACCAAACACATCACCTAAATGTTTTTTACAGAAAGGAGTGAAACCTGACTCACCTTCACAAGCATAATCAATATTAATAGTAGATTTATAATATAACAAACATTTCATATCTTTGAATTTTTTAATCATATCTTTATTTATTAATTTTTTTTAATTATTCAACGTTAAAAATTTTTAAAACAAATTTTTAAAATGTTAAAAATTTTAAAAAAGATTTATGTATAAATGTCCACTTAAAACAGAAACTTTTATAAAGAATGTCTATTCCAATTAATTATCAATTAAATATTTTTGATCCAATTAAATCAAATAAGAAAATATATTCTATCAATGATACAAATAATTTTGTCAATATTTGGAAACAAAATTTTTTAAACAAAAATAAAAAATTCAAATTAAAGTCTAAAAGAACAATTTGCAATAATTGTAATAAAAAACTAACTAGAACGATTGAAACAAAAATTATTTTATTTTGCAAATATTGCAAAGAAAATTACAGTTTTAAAGCATTTAATATGACAGATTTTAAAAACAGTAAGTCAAAAAATTATGATATGTTTTATAAAGAGTTTGGGTCTTTAACTGGAAATATTATTCCGCATTCATTTGTTGTAGATACTTATCCGGTATATTTTATAAACCCTGCATTAAAAAAACTTTTGTTAAAAAAAAACATTGATAATCATTTACATAAATTCCATTACCTAATCCTACCTCATCCAATTTATTGGCAAACTAAATGGTCAATTGTTTTGACAAAAACGTTAAGTTTTGTTCGAAAATTACAAAGTTCAAAGATTTTAGTCAAAGCATTCATTAAAAATTTACAAAAATCAAATACATACAAGATTAGTACTAAACAAATTTCAAAGAGTGGTTCTTTTGTCCATTTGCCTTTTATAAAAAATCAAAAAATCGTTAATAAGCTAAATTATATATTATCTTGTTACTACAAAAAGCTCCATACAACACAACTTAATTATAATAGTTTAGAAAAACGATTATCAGGTAAATTTTCATTGAATAGGAAATATATTTTGGCAAGAAGAATGAACAAATCAGGGAGAGCTATGATAGTACCATGTAATCTAAGGCCAAATGAAATTGCAATACCGATGAATATGTTTCATTATTTATGCCAAAATGATGATATAAATTTTTGCTTAATAAATCGAATGCCTTCAATTTCTACTTTGAATTTAACTGGTCATAAAATTTTAATTTGGAATAAACAAACGTTTGGTATAAGTACTCAAATAACCACTGGTCATAAAGCTGATTTTGATGGAGACGAAATGAATTTGTTTTCTTTGAAAAATTTAGAATCTCAAACTGAAATTCAATTACTTATGGATCCAAAAAAAAATATGAAAGCTTTTGATGCAAATTTTAAAATTAAACTTTATCCTTCTCAGGATAACATTTTAATGTTTACAATATGCACCGTTAACGAATTCGATTTAAAAACAAAACATTTTTTGAATCTTAATATAATTAAAAAGGTTAATGGTTCTTTAACAATAAGTTGCAAAACTCTAATAAGGCTTATATTTCCGAAACACATGAATTGTGGCAATCTTTTAAATCAAGGTTTTAGAGTTGATAAAAATAAAATATTCCTAGATTTAAAAAGGTGCACACCTTTAAAGTGTTTAATGGATTTATTACGTTCGGTTTATGAAATATATGGATCGAAAAAATGTTTTAATTGTTTTTCTAAACTTCAAGACTTAACTATTGTTTTCAGTACAATTTTTAGTATTTCATTTCCTATTCAATCTTTGTTAAATATGGTTGACTTTATTCAACGAAACAAAATATCATCAAATGTATTTGATAATCTAATCAAACATTATAAGATTAAATGCGTTTTAACATGGTTAGTTTCTACAGGAAATATTTGTGATACATTTCATCTATATCAACTTGTTGGTCATCTTGGTACTCAAAGTGCTCAAAATTTATTAATACTAAAACAAAACTCATTTATTAAAGGAAATTTTTTAATAGGATTAAACTGTACTGAATTTAAACTTCATTGTTATTATGGAATATTAAACATGATTGACCTTAAAAATGTCTGGAAAGATGGCTACCAACAAAGAAAAATTTCACATAACGTTCTTGACTTAGTGGTTAATTCAAAAAATAGCGTTGAAGAAAAAGAATCTGAAATATTTAGAGGAATAAAAGAAATAGAACACTATGATGACTTATTGTCTGAATCAACAATTGATATAATTTTATTGAATCTTTCTAAATTAAAAAATTAATATAGTCCAGTTATACCAATAATTTGGTCATAACTTTGTATCCTAGACAAAGCAGTATATATTAATTCACTTGATCCATTTTTATTTCTGTTTAAAGCCCCACGAAAGTCAAAACATACTTTTGAGATTATTGTTTCACCTTGAGTTTTGTGTATTGTCATTGCATAACCTAATTGAACAGGGAATTGCTTCATAATAATACTCGATATGTTTGTTAAATTCGATGAAGTCACAATTTTATCAAATAATATATTTTCTAATGGCTTACATTGTTTTATTATTTGAAAAATAATATTGTTTTTTTCAACAATCAATCTATCATTTGCTTTATCATAATATTTTAATTTAACAATTTCACCATTTGCTAGTGATGAGCCTTTAATATTGCATACAATTAAAAGGGGACAATTTTCTTTCACGGATAATTCATAGAAATTTGAGTGCTTTAAATCTAAAGGTGAGAAAAAACGATTCAACTCGTTAATTAAATTTGTTTCTAGTTTAATATCTTGTTTGGTAATTTTATTATTTCCATGAAATTCCAAATCGCACTTAATATATATACCCAAATCATCTTGCAATTCAAATTTTTTTTTATTATATTCAAATACACTTTTATTTTTAAATGAAAGAACGGTTTCACACTCTTTTAATTGACTTTCATTGAATTTATCAGTTAATAAAATTTTATCATTTGTATATATTGATTCAATTATTTTATCGAAATTATTAAGCTTCTTTATTTTTCTCATTTTTTTAATAAATTCAGAATAATCATTAAAGAATCTATAGTTTGTTTCCAATGTAAATAAAGTTACCGGCAAATTTGCAATTAGTATATTTTCTTCAAAGCAATTTGAAATAAAATCAAATAAAGAATAGTTGAATCTCACTGGTTTAGTTTGATCAATATCCCCAGTAAAAATAAAAAGGAATTTTGAAAAATTTGCACTATTTAAATAAAATCTAATTATTAAATAAATTTGCCAAATAGGGATCATACTAATTTCATCAATATACACGATATGTAACTTGCTAAATTTATTCCAATTATCATATAATAAAATTTTTTCGAATAGTTTAAAATAATACGAATCGGCTAATTCAAAACATTCATTAATATAATCTAAAATGCATTCTGGAAAAGTTTCATTGATATCAATTAAATTTATTTCGATAACTTTTTTTGTTATTTGTTCTAAAGTTGACTCTTTTCTAAAATCCCACAAAAATCGTGAATGAATAGTTTTTCCAAAAATTCTATTAGCAACTTTTTTAGTAGGGCCAAGTTTTTCAATTTTTATGAATGTTTTTTTAGCATTTTCCTCAATAAAATTTATTACTATTTCAATAGTTCTTGACTTTCCAACTCCAGGTCCACCTGTTATTACAAATATTTTATTTCCTTTTGGCTCTAATATCCAGTCAATAATATTTTTAACAATACTTAATTGGTTGATATCAAAAGAAGATTCAAATAAAATATTATCAAAATTCATTGATATAAAAATGTCCTATTTAATGATAAAATGTTGTTTATATTTAATAATTTTATCTATATTTTTAAGTCTTTTTTTGTTTAATCCAATTTTAATTAATGAATTAAAAAGAATTCGGAATAACAAGTGTTTTAACAACAAATTTAAAATTTACAAAAATAAAAATAAATGCTTCTTAATAAAGGTTTATGAATTTAATTTTAAATACTTATGTGTGTTCAAACAAAATAAATATGACTGTTATTTTTATACAAACATTAATTCAATAGAAAATTATATAGCCTTGTCAATAAAAACTAATTCGAAAAATGAAAACTATTTTTATATAAAAAGTTATAAAGAAATTAAAAAATTTTTTTTAGAAAATAATATAATGCCAGAATATATTTTCTATATACTTGACTTGAAAAGTCGCATTACATATACGTATATCTTAAAATGTGTTTTAGAAAATATATAATTTTATATAATAAATAAAGTTAACTGATGATATTTGAAAGATTGAAACATGTTTTAAACTTACCCACAAACGAAGAAAAGTTGATTTCTTTGGAGTCTTTGCTATTGACATATTATAGTGTTCTTGATGATTTTACATTCACAACAAAAACTGGATTAATTTCTGTAAATGATATATTTTTAATTAATATTTTAAAAGCTTTAGAATATTTATCTAAAATCGAAAATAAACCTTTAAAATACAAATATTATGATTTTAAACTAAAAGATAATAATTATTTATTACCATTTGGTATAACGAAAGATAAGGAAAATATTGAAAATTTAGTAAATAACTTTTTCGATTTCACTAAGCTTGAAAGTAGAAATCCTCATAATTACTATTTTTACAAAATGTGCAAATTAATATGGAAAAATTCAAATGAATCATATACAATAGTAATATCTATGAAATCAGAAAAGAATGCTGCTAATGTGATAAATGAATATAGAGGAAATATACCAAATGATGGAAGTATATTTATTTATAATAACGTGAAAAATACCACAAATTTTCCTTTACAAATGTTATATTTGTCAAATAGTTATAAAAAAATTGAATACACTGGTGAAACATTAATTTTTGAAAGCGAAACAAAACAAGATTATTCGTGTGGTGGAATCGCGAATAAAAATTTAGGTTTAGCTGTATGTACATTTTCTTCAAAAAATTTTTATAGGAAAGCTTATTTCTTGATAGAACAACCGAAAAATGTTTTAGTTCTACTTGTTAGTCCCTTAAAAAATAATTATGTTAGAACGGTGATTATAACTTATCTAGTCAACAGTGATTGTTATTTCAAAAAAAATATAATATTTATTAAAGAATTAAACTTAGGAATTTTTATAAAATTCATGGAAAATACAAATGAATTAAATTTAATAAAATTAGTAGATAACTATTTATTTTTAACTTATAAGGACTATTTCTACATTGAGTGTAAAAGAAACATTAATAATGATTTAAATTTTGATTTTAACAACATTTCGATTAAAAAACATTATAAACATTGCATTTTGTTACTACTATTAAAATATACATATAATGATAATAATATTAAAGTAGATATTAATCATAATACTAAAACATTTAATGAATATTTTTCTAAAAAAATTAAAATAAACGATGAATTAAACTTTTTACACTATAAAATTTACGATTTAATTGACATTTATCCATATATACTTAGTTTGATTGAGGAAAGAAAAAGTTTATCTTTAAAACTAAGTTTTAAGTCAGACTTAAAGATTAAAATTGAAAATTTTGAACTTATTTTTTCAAATGAAAAATTTACCGATTTAGAATGGAAAAAGCAAAGAACATTTTATGTTGAAAAGAATAATAAACAAGTTCAGATTTTTTACTATTTGAACAATTTATCTTATCAATATTTTACTAATGTTTTGGCAAATGATGATATAACAAATTCCATAACGCAAAAAAACGATTGTTTTAATTATAATTGTAAGTTATCCAATAATTTTTTACAAGTCTGTTACAATAATAGTAAAGAACAAAAATTTAAAATTTTCTCTAACTCAACTGAAGAGAATCAAGCAACAATTTTAGTAGGTTCTTCAAACACAAACAATAAACAAATAACAGTATCATCAAATTGTTTAAAAAATATAGACATTAAAGTTGAAAATCAATTAATCCAATTAAAAGATAATAGAACGATTGAAATTAAGATTTCTATAATACCTACTTTTAAACACTCTGTAATATGTGTTTATCTTATTATTATATACATAATATTTTTTACTTTGTATTATATTAAAATTAATTTTATTGATAAAAATAAAATTTATAATTTATAATTAACATTATAAAAGCGAAATTATAACAATGATATATTTATTATTTTATCAATTTTAACTAAAATTAAACATTTTTTTCAATTTAATTTTCTAGGAAAAAAATTAATCATTTAATATTTGATTTTATTAGTCAAAATATTTTTATTGTTAAGCGATTCATAAAACAAATTTAAGTTTAAAAATTTTTTTTCGCTAACATCATTAAATTTTAAGTGTTTCAAAATTTTCTTTCTTGTATTGCACCAGATCCGGTCATTCCTTAATTTATATATTTTGCAAATAATAAATTTTGTAAATGCTTTTTTAATTAAACATTCATAAACCTTTCCAATTTCAAGATTGATATAAGTTTTATCCTCATTGTCGTATATAAACCCATTTTCGTCTGTAAATTTATCAATCGAAAAATACATTACTTCGCATGTCTGATTTTTTTTGTATTTATAGACTTTATTTTGGTAGTACAAAATTATTCCATCATGCTGGTCAGATAAAATATTGTTTTTAAGTTTTTCATAATTTTTATTGAAGTATTGACATTTTAAATTAAACTTAATTTCTCCCCTAAACAAAATTAAACTAAAATCAATAAACTTTCTTAAAGTTTTGTTTATAAATGTGTTTAGAAAATAATACGTATTATTCTTAAGAATATTTTTATTATTATATTTGCTAACACCAAAAATTATTATTAAATTTTCTTTCTCAATTTTTTCACAAAATAAATGTATACTATCCAACTCATCTCTTAATAGAAAATTTGTTGTTGATTGAAACGAATCCGCTGTATACTCGGTTTGATCTTCAAATGAAAAATTTAGTATAAGGTTATTCGCAGTTACTGAATATAAAAATAACACACCGTGTATTCCATCATATTTTATTGAATAAAATATACTTTTTGTTTTATTAAAATTGATGATATTTTTCACTTTATTTCTTTGTAAAAAAAATTTATATTTGTTTGTTGGATAAATATTATTAAAAAGATGTTTATCATTTGGAGATATTAACAATTTTGTAAAACTATCGTTTAAAACTTTATATTTTGTTATAAATAAATTTAATATTTTTATTTCATCAAATAAATTTTTTATGTCACTAGCTTTTTTCTTTATAATTTCCAATTCATAATTAATTGAAATTTTATTAAAGCTGTTACTAGAATTTGAGACTGAAATTTTAGTTTTTGCTGAAACAGATTTTCTATTAAAAAGTAAGATTTTTTTTTCATATATATATTTTTTATTTGAAATCAATGTTTTTATTATAAAGTTTTTATCTTCTATTTTATTCCAATACTTTTGCTTTTTTTCATAGCTAACAACATATTTCAACCAATTGTTATGAACAAAAAAATAATGCTGTTTACATTGTTTTTTAATAATTGTTTTATTTTTCGGAAGTTTAATTCTATAATTGTCAAAGTAGAAGCAGTTTTCTAATTTCCATATGGTAGTTATGTTATTCAAATTAGAATTTATATGTTTCTTAAGTTCGGTTGCAATGAGAGAAAGTGCATATTTATTAAATCCAAAAATATTCAATTTTAAACGAAATTCTTTTTCATAACTAGTTTGCATTTCCAATATTAAATTTTTATACAGAAAGTTGTTTTCCGTTTGAAGAATATAAGTAAAACTTATAGAACATTATGGGATATCCAATAAAATATTGCTTATATATCATATTTTTTACAGAAAATAAAGGCTTATTTAAATAAAATGTTTTATTCTTTAATGAAATATATTTATCTTTTTTCAATTCAAATATATTTGAAAAAATAATTAAAACAATATATAAAATCATGTCATTGGTTAAGTTATCAAAGTTTATGTACAATTTTTCAAAGGATTTAGAACTTCCATAGAAAACAAATCTAGAATTTGATTTAAATACAAATTTTGAACTCAATTTAGAACCAATTGAAAAATTTTCTCTATATATAGAATAATATACTTCATTTGTAAAATTATTTCGATATGAAATTTTTTTACAATTTATCATAGTTTCTTTAACAGTTAAATAGGTAATTTCATTTGAATGTTTTATATTTTTCTCGTGACAAATTTGAAGAATATTTGTATGATGTTTATTTAAAATAGTATTTTTTATAAAAACATTATTAAAATTTATTTCTTTTTTTAAAATTCTAATAAACAAAGTATTTTCCTCTGAACAAATAATTATCATGCTTATAATTGTTCTCCTTTTAATTGCCGTAATAATTGTTGAACTAAGTTTTTTTTTGCATAAATCTAAACAAAGTTTTAAAAAAAATAAATTATTAACTAAAAAAATTAATTGTTTAAAAAATAATTATTTTTGTAATTCTAATTTTGAATGTGAATCAATATGTAAAAAAAATATCGATTATAAATCATATTTATTATGTGAAAATAACTTTTGCAAAATACAAAAATTAAACAATATTGTTTCAGAAAAAAGAAAATTTGAATGTAAATATGGTTTTAAAATACTTCAATCAATATCCAATATAATCAATCCAATTTTTACTTGTCAATGTTATGATTCATCTTTTATATTTGGCGAAAAATGTAATATAATTAGTAGAAGATATTGTAAAAATGGAAAATACGAATATTTAACAAATGTAAAAAAATTTGAATGTGTTTGTAATCCCACGTTTAATAAAATAAAAATTAATTTAAATATATTTATTTCAGTAGAATTATGTTTACCACAACACGAAATAAAAATGATCGAAGTATTAAAATAATATTAAATATTAATAAATAAAGATTGAAAATATGTTAGTAAATAATAAAATTTTTCAATTATTACATGTTTCTAAATCTTTAATTTACCAATTTATTTTTCCAAATTATTTAATTATTTTATTCTTAATGTTATGTTTACTCAATGTTGAAAATTAAACAATAAAAATATTCAATTAACGTTGATTAGTTTAAATATGTTTTTCAAGTTTTTTTTAATCATTAATGAAATGAATTTGTTCAAAAATCTAGTTTTTCTATTGTTTTTATTTTTAAGTTTTAATCGTTTATTTGTTATTGAAAAACAATATTTTGATGATCTTGTATTAATCATAAAGTCATAAGTGTTTTTATTCACTAATTTAATATATTTGAAATGGAATTTTGTTTGAATTAGATTATCAATTTCTTTTAAATTTTTTTTATTAGAATTAGAAATAAATAATGAGTCGGTTTCAATAGCAATAATAGAAATACTTATACAACTAATTAATTTTATTGTATCCAATAAAATTTTTCTACCTAAAAAGGATATTGGGTTTATTGTTTCAGAAAAAAAGTGTTTAACCGAAAACCCATAAATAAAATTATTTTGAAGTTTTATAAGTTTTTCCAAATTTAAGTTCATATTTTTGCAATATTTTAGTTCAACAAAATTTCTTTTTTCAATCGTATTTTTATAAATAGTAGGTAATATCATTTTGATTTCATTATTTTCAATTCTAATAAACTTTTGTATTGTTTTTGGTTTTATCATGTCAAAATATGGAAAAACTGTATTAAACAATACATTACTATGTTCTTCAAGTTGTATATAATCAAAACGCAAATCTTGTGCATAGATGTTATCAGTTAATAAAATGTTTTCAAAACTTATATTTTTTTCACATATAATTGTTGGATAATATGATTTAAAATCAAGTTCAGCAACATCTTTAAAAATTCCAACCATTTTTAATGTAATTCCTCCGTTAAAAAAATTATTATTTTTTTCAAATTTTTTTGCTTTAATTAAGTTGAGAATAAATGAGTTTTTATAAGCGGTATAACAAAATAAATCAAAAAAAATTTTATTGTCTCTTGAAGTTGCAACTTTATGAGTAGATGTTGAAAAAAAATTTGAGATTAAAAACAATTTTTGAATAATTTTTTTTGATATAATAACTGTGTAAATATATAACGTTTTTTCCATTAAATTATTTAACATTTGAAGTATATTATAAACAATAATACGTCGTCCATTGGTGTTATTACAATTATATATATTTTGTAATTTTTTTTTATCAAAAACAAATTTTAAATTATTTCTATCAAACAAAACATTTTTAAATAATAATTCAAAATCTAATATCTGTATTTTTGATAACCAATCACGTAGATTTTGAATATTCATATTTAACATAAAATAATGCAAAAACTTTTCAATCTTTTTATTATTTTTAAAAATTAAAAAGATTGTCTCAGATTTTATTAAAGTTGACTCTAATTGAAATAGTAATTCATTACATGTATTATGAATTTTTATTAAAACTTGTTGCTTATTCAGTTTATATTTATTTATAATATAATCATGAATAATTTTTTTTAAATTGCTCTCGTTTATTGAATTTGATGGTTTTAATAAATTTACGTTTAAGTAATCAATTTTTAGTGAAAGTTTACTGTAATTTTTATTGGTTAATCTTCCACATATAAATAAAGTTGCAATTATGCAATTATCAAACTTTTTTCCATTATATTTTTTTATAATTAAATAATCAATTATTGATAAATGTAATTTTGGAATAATGATTTCATTAGACTTGTTTGGATAAATTGTTAAAACATTAGAAAAATGTTCTATTTCTTTTTTGTTTTCAAATTGTTTTCCATGATAGTTGAAAAATGTTCCAAATATATTAATATTATTATCATGACAAAAGCAAAAAAAATAATATTCCAAACTTTGATTTAGAAAAGTTCTTTTAACTTCATTAAACATGAATTTATTCATAGTTAAAAAATTTTTAAGTTCTATTAAACTTCCATTTTTTATATAAATTCTAAAGCAACTTTCATTTGCGAGATATCTATTTTTATTATACTTAAGTTTAGTATAACTGAACAAAGATGATGTTTTTTTAAAACTTATATCAAAATAAGGTAAAAAGTATTTAATTTTTTTATAAAAACTATTTATATCATTTGTAAATACAATTAAGTATTTTTTGAAGAAAAGTTTTAACTTTATAACTTCTTTAAAATAAAAAGAATATGTTGTCAAGTTAATGTAAAATGTATTTGAATCAAAATTTTTTAATTCATATCTTAAAGGAAATACTTTTTGCATTCTATTAATTTATAACCTTAAAATTTACAATTTTATGTTTTTTTGCGGAACCAAGTTTAATATGATAATTTTTTAAATAACCATTTTTAAACTCATATATTGCAAGTTCAATTATAGACTTAATATTCTTCAAAAATATATTTGGTACATTTGTTTCGGCTCCATATTGTAATGCAATTACACGATTAATAATAATTTTTGTATAAACAGTTTTATTAATTATTTTGTACATTAATTAAGCAACAAATGTACATTCGCTTTTATAGAAAATTAAAAATCAAATTTTATCTTTTAAAAAAGTTATTTTTTTATTCAAATTAAATGGGTTATTTGAAAAAAAAATTTTATTTGCAATTTTTTTTCTTAAATAAATTGGAAAAATGTAGTTAAGTTTATTTAGAATTGATTTTTTAATTATATATAAATCGTATTTATTTATAAATAAATAATTTGCCATTAAAAATATAAGGAGCAAGACAAAGAAAAAAAATATCATATTTTATTAAAACTTTATATACGATCTTAAACCTTCTTTAATTCTAAAATGTTACTCTCATAAACAAGATAATTAATTTTTATTTAAGAAATTATATTTATTACCTATAATTGGAACATTCATATAAACTTTTCTTTTTTTAATAACTGCATAATTTGAATTAATTTTAAATGGAACTATTCTTTTATATTTGTTTACTAATTTATTCAAATAGTTTGATGAACTATAAGGTTTTAAAAATCCTTTCTCATTGACTAAAATAGTATCATAATCAACCATTTCATATCCAAATTTTTGAAATAAAGGATCTAAAAATGTTGGATTTGGAACAATATAACCAAATAATGATTTCGTATATAAGCTGTCATTTTCATCAAAAACACAAAATGGAAAAACTGAATAATGTTTTGAAATAGTTGTTATATTTGATAATCCAGTAACATTAATTTTTTCAATATCAAGTATTGACATCAATGAGTTCGACCCATTACATTTGGGAATTTCAATCTTTGAAAACAATTTATCAATTTCTATATCGTTTTTTAAAAAATTCTCTTTCCAAATCTCAATGTCTAATATATCACTTCTTATTATTTTATTATTTGTTTCATTAATTAGTAAAATTCTTTTCATTAAAAAAGATTTGTCTATGTTATACTTCTTTTTTGAGTTGTAATAATTGAAAGGCCAAACTTCTGAAACTTTAATACTATTAGAATTGACTTGATCTTTAAATTTATCGCTTAATGGTTTATCTAAAAAATATATAAGTATACAATCAACTGGATTTTTTAAATCGTTTTTCCAAAATCGACATTCCTCTCGAAACTTCGTTAATGATTCTTCGCCAAACAAATTCAAACAACTATTTGGGAATGTTTTAGCGTTTTCATTATTAATCACATTTGAATCTGTAAAAAGTGATACATTTCCATACTTTGGATTACAATAACAATAAAATTGTTTTTCTGAAATTGAATATAGAAGTTTATTTTTGTTTAAAAATAAGTTATTATCAAGTGCATCCCATAAACAAGGGTTTTTTATACAAAGATTTTCAGGTATGTTTTTGTTTATTATCGGATTTGGTGTACTAATAAACCCTTTGGGACATAAACAAATATTGTTTACACGTTTTCCTGGATAACATTCTGGCATTTCATCAAATTTGATTTTATCGCAAAATGGTCCTCTATACTTTGAAGTTTTTCCAATATAGCCAACATTACATTTGCATTTCCCTTCAACAAATATGTCAACATCCAAACTTTCAATTTCCCCGTTTGGTTTGCAAACTTTTATTACGTCACAGTCATCATAAAATGAAACTTGATCTACTAAATTTGGGTATTTGCAAATACAGATATATTCAAACTCAACTTTTGTTAATGATTTGCTGAATGTTAAAATTTTGGTTCCAGTAAATGAATTACAATTAATCAATTTTTTATGAATACAATAACCCTTGTTTTCTGCATTTGCATTTAACGTATAGCTATGTTTTTGATTTCTGGAAATAACAGTTATTGGTTTATTTATGTGTTCACATTCAAAATTTAGATTACAATTGTTTTCATTTATGTTGCAATCAATAATAGAAGTTGATAGAGAAAAAGTATCTTTTAGATTAAATATATCTTTTTTTTTGATTGTCTCACTAGTAGAATCATTAATTAAATTTATAATTTTAATATCTTTCAAAATTAAGTGTGTTAAAAAAATTAAACTAAAATATAAAATAATAATGTAAAAAAAAATTATCATATTTTAACACTTTTTTAATCGAAATTATTACAAACCAGATAAATGAAAATCTTTTATTCATTTTAAATAAATTTAATTAAAATCAACAAATAAAGATGAATTTAAATGAGCAAAAATTTGGATCGGAAAATATTTTTAAAATAATAGAAGTTACTCTTAGTGATTTATATAATGGTGTAAAAGAAATGAAAGTAACTCTGAGAAGATTTAAACTTTGCTTATTATGTAAGAAAAGTCAATTATTTTGCGATAAGTGTATTGAAATGAGATCGAATTTATTTTCCCATATAAAAAAATGTCGTCATAATAAATGTTGTAAAGTATGCAAAAATGAAAAATATATTTTCTCTATATTTGAAAAATGCATTAGAATAGATGCCGGTAGTTTTAATAATGAAAGATTTTTTTTTAAAAATGAAGGTAATGAAAAATTTGATAATAAATTTGGAGATTTAATAATTGTCATAAAATGTAAAAGCAATACAAGTTTTATAAGAAAACAAAACGATTTACATTATCATGAAAAGGTAAGTATTTGTGAAGCAATAGCAGGTTTTTCACGCAATATAAAGTTACTTGATGACTCTAATTTTATATTTAAATGTGATTTTTTAAAAAGCGAGACTTTTTTAATAAAAGATTAAGGTATGCCTATAAAACAAACAAAAAAATTTGGAGATTTATTTATAAACTTTAATTTAAAGTTTAATTATAATTCAAAAACTGATTTAATTTTAGATTTAGCAAAAAACAATATTAAATTAATAAATAAACAAAAATAATTTTCTATAAATATAAGACAGTTTCTAATAAATTATCTCAGTTATAAAATGAAAACTCTTTGCAACTTTTGTAAATTTGAAGCTGCTAGTGATAATAAAGAATTTTGTCAAGAGTGTGATAGTGATGAGGATGCTAAAAGAATATACGATATAAAAAAAGCTGTAAAAGATTATATTTTTAGGAAAAAAAATATTATTTTATATGGTATAATAAACAGTAACAAAAAAATTGAGTTTGAATATTTAGAAAGATTTTATAAAAAGTATAATATCAAAGAAAAACCAGTAAACATAATATGTTTGGGAAATCAACGTAATTCACCCGTTAAACTATTATTTAATTCAGAGTCGCAAATGAAACGATTTCGAAACACATTTACAAAATATCGAAATAAATATGACAATATAACATGGGGAGTTGATTTAAGCAAAAATAATCAAAACTATTATAATAAGCTTAAACAAAAAGCTAAAATATTGTCTATTACAGAAAACAAGCCTTTTTTTGTAAAATTTTATAAATACAAACCTTCATTTAAAATTACAGAAGATAGGAAATTAGATATCGATGAAAACAAAAACATTGAGATGAATATTTGTGAAGAATAAAAATAATAGCCATAGATTTTTAATAAAAATTTTATTTTGTAAAGCATGAATTACATTTATAATAGTCAAGATTAATTTTATATAAATGATCAATACAATACCAGTTTCTGCATGTTATACACATATAAAGATAATTAATCTTTTTTAAACAATTTTTAATAAAACATTGGTAATTCTTTTTAAATTTTATTAATTCAGAAACTTTTTTTTCGATTAAATCAAAATGTTTTATTTCATCAAACTGGTTCTTAGTTTTTTGCAAGTTAAATTTAAATCTATTTAATAATACTTCATTTTTTGAAGAATATGAATTTTTAAGAACTTTTTGTGCGCTTAAAACTAAAGTCCATATTTTAATTGATTCGAAATTTTGTTTAGATAATGATTCAGATTTTGAATTGTTTGTAATTTGATAAACAGTTAATATAAGTGATAAACCCGACAAATAGATTTCATTTACGTTATTTACGTTTTCAATGGTAAACAAAATACAATTTGTCATATTGGTCATTGAAACATGATAACTAAAATCTAATATAGTTAAAACTGAATTAAAAATGCCGTTATAAATTTTTTGTAATTTATATTTTAATAAAAATCTACAAAAATTAAAAATATAGACATAATTTTTATTTGAATTTATAACAATTACTACTAAAAACCAAATTTTTTCTTTACAGATGGAACTAAAGAATGGTATAAAAATAATTTGTCTGTTAATTAAAGCTTCATTTATTAATTTTTCTTTCGATAAATTTTTAACATCGAATACACAGTTATTTGATGGAAAAAATCCAAATGGCTCATAAAATAATGTTTTATTTTTCAAATAAACAATATTTTCAATGCATCTATTCACTAAATGCTGTGTAAACTCGTATTTTTCTTTTAAGTTTAATTCAATATACTTTTCTTTCAGTTTTAATTTATTATTAGAAAAATTCCATGGATCATTTTTGTTAATATTCAACTTATAATTACTAAATTCTGATTTTATTTTATTCATAGTTATATTCTTAACTTTTATATAATTATTGGTTTCTTTTTTATTAACCATTAAATTTTTTGTTTCATAATTTGTTGTATCATAAGATTTACTATTTAAGTTATTATTTATATCTGTACTAACATTAAAAAAAGTTTCTCTTCTATTTGGTTTTTTCTTTCCTGAGTTAGAAATTCTTTTCCTTTTACGAAAATTTCTACACATTTCCGAAAAATTATAGCTTTCGTTATGCTTTGTATCAGATTCTTTCATCTTTAAAAGAACAGCATACTTATGAATACATTTACCGGTGCTCTCACAAGAACATTTATTGTAATTATTCCAGACAATCTCTACAGATCTTTTATCGGTATTTTTATTTGTTTCCACATAAAACGCATTATCACTAACAGGAGATAATGAAACCCCACCATTTTTGTAAATATTATAAGCAATTGCTTTTACAACATTTCTTTTAAAAACTAACTTTTCTTTAATCTCTTTCTTACTTAATGCGTCTGGATTTCTAATAAGTTCAGGGATATCATCATATGAACAGTTAAAACAATCAAAGTTTGAAATAATATCACATAGTATTTTTGAAAATTTAAAGTTTGTTTTAAGTCGTATATTGCCAACAAATTTTTCTTTAGAACTTTTCATATTTTTAATGACATAACATTGCATTATATAAAATGTTAAACAAAACTCATCATATCTTAATGGCATTTTATCCCTGCATAATGTCTTAAATTTTTTATTATAGCTTTCGCTCAAATTATTAGTAGCATTTTTATTTTTGAAGGCTGCAAAATTATTCAATTTATACAAAGACAAACATTTCATATCATTTTCCTGCTTTAATAAATATGGTTTTATGCTTCTATTGCCATCTTTATTAATAATATATTTAAAAGACTTAGAAAACTCAATTTCATTTTTTGAATGTAGTATGTTTTTAAAATCGTTATAAATGAAATTTACATTTTTAAATTCGCAATGCCTTTTAATTTTTCGAATCATGTGATTGAGACACTGCAGCTGAGTTATTCCAGGTAAGCTATTGTTTAAAGCATTTATTATTGCAAATTCCTTGTCTGTTACAAAAGGAATATGCGATTTTAAAGTTTCAAGACCAATTTTAACTTTTATAAGATCAAAAAACATTTTATGAACCGTTTCAGATTTACTTTGATGTAACATTGCAGCAACTGGTAGTATAGGATCGTTAATGCAAAAAATATTTTTCATTACTAGAAAGGATACAAAATAATCTCCAATATTAAAAGTGGTATCATAATGAAAAGAAAGTGGAATACTTGCGTCTGCATTTGATAATTTTATTGCTAGTGTTGCAAGTTTACATATACTTTCATCTGCCATAACGACAACTAGCCCAGGCGCAGTAACAAGTATTTTAATAAAGTTAGGTAAGATATGAAATAATTCCTGAAGTGAATACATTTCATCTTTTTGAAGATCTTTTTCTAATTTTCGTTTATTATTTATTTGAGCCATATTTCGTATTCTAAACGATCCAGATTCAGGAAAGCCAAAATCTTCCATTTTTCTATTAACAGCTTTTTCAATTGTATCATTATTTTTATATTTTGGTAAAAATGATTTAATTGTTTGTGAAACAGCAGAGTGAGATGAAACAAAAGGATGAGTGTTCATATTTACACAATTTTTATGAGGTAAATGTATAGCTAACATTTCATTGCCAATATAATGAATTAAAATTAGTTTATTCATATTTTCTGTTGTATTTTTTATCGTATCAAGATAATAAATATGTCTTTGAAAATTTTTATTACCAATTCTACTGACTTTTTTATTCTGTTCCAATTCTTTTTTTCTTATTTCCGAATCAATAATATTCGATGAACACTTCAATATCTCATATTCAATTCCACTAATTTCAATTTTTTTTGTAACTTTGCGCTGTTGTCTCCATAAGTAAAAATCTTTAGTGTAGTCCATTGGATATTCAGAATTTTGATAAATAAAAAATTCACCTGATTTTGCGAATTGTGGAGCATGTATCATAATCTTGTCTTTATAATCTTCATAGCATTTTTCAATCTCCAAAAATAACTCAATAACTTCTTTAGTTTTAAACGCCTCTGTTTTTATTCCAAAAACAACATTGTTTCTGGCAAAATTGTCTTTATTTTTTTCAATATAGCTATCATATAAATTAATGCTTCTTGTAGAAACTTTCATTTTTAAACATAAAATTTAAAACCTAATGGAATAGTATGTAAAACGTTTTTTATATTCTTCAAAAACTACTTTTGAATAAGCATTTAAATAATTGAATTACATTTATTTAAATGTTTTAAATTAATATTTTTTAAAAAACTATCAATTTCATCGATAAATAAAATCTTATTTTCTTCAAAATTAAAATCAGTTGATTTCAAATTTTCTAAAAGTTTATTCAAATAGTTATATATGTCTTGATTTTTTTTAAAGTCGGGAGATTTTAGAAATATAGTTGCTATTTTTTTAATTGATAAGTTTTCATTGTCTTTTATCTTTTTTCTTTTAATCAATTTAATTATATATTTTAAATCTTTTAAGGTTTTATATATTCCTTCATCCAAACTACTATTTTCATACATAATAGTTTTGATTTTTATTAATTTATTTATTAATATATTTAATTTATCAATGGGACTAAACTTTTCATATTTTTTATTCAATGTTAAAATTAATAAATCATCTATTTCATTTGAAAACGATGAATCACTGTTTTCAATTTTAAATTGTTTATTTTTTTTTGTTTTATAAATATCATAGCACTTTTCTATAATTTCAAATACAAATTCACGTTCAGGTTTTTCAATACATAATTGACCATTAATATCTTTATAATACTCAAAAGATTGGTGAATATTTTGTAATATGTTTTTAGATATTTGGTATAAGTTTTCGATAATTACAAGTTTTTTAGATAAACTTTTCGTAAATAGAAATTTTTTATAAAATTCACAGAATTGTTTAAAATCCGCCATTAAAATAACTTTTTTCTTTTTTATAAAGGGTAAATGAGAAAGTAATATAAATAGCACATATTATAAAGGATAAAATTAGAAAAATATTCTTATTTATAAATTTTTTTGAATATGTATCCAAAATATTTTTTGAATTTTGTATAGCATTATTATAGATGTATTCTAAATATGCAATCTCCTTTGTACTATTTATCACTTTGAACAATGATGAATCAATTAACAAGTTATAGTTTTTAAACCATTTTGATAACTTAAAAACTAAGTTTTCTATTTCAAAAGTATGAATAGGAATAACTTTTATTAAATTTTTCAAGTACTCTCGAATTACAAATAGTTTACTATTTCCAGAAAATTCTAATATGTTATAAGATTTATGAATATACTTAAAGTTAGGAAATTTATTATTTACTATTAATTTTTTTAATACATTTCTATTGTAATATATTTTCATTTTCTTTTTTTAAAACAAATGTTTGTATCAGTTTTTCATAAAATGTTTGATCAATTCTAGAATATTCATCCCATGTTTTATCTGTCCTTTTGTTTTGTTTACTCTTATTTACTTCATTGTGAAACATCCACATTATATTATTTATGTTGTCTGAGTTAACATTATTAATAATTTCTTTATTATTTGCTAATAACATTTGCCAATGTTTTTTACAAATATCACATGGTATATAGCGATAAAATCGTTTAAATAAAAATTCCTTATATTGGTTAAAACAAATTTCATCTTTCTTCACCTTATACAACTCTGCTAAAAAATGTAATGTTCTCCATATTAAGCAACCCCAAAAAGATGGGTCAATTATATTTGTTGAAAATAGCAAAATGATAGGAATTTTTGTTGGAAAACTATTAGTTAATCCAAATTCATAAAAACAAAATAATGTCTTTTGAATATTATTTTCTTTTATAGCATTAATTAAAGTTTTTTTGAAAATTATATTTTCATTAATTTTTTTATCAAATAAAGCAAATCCTAATGTGTCAATTATTGAAATTATTTCTTTCAAAACTAATTTATGTTTATTGATATATTTTTTCATTTTCAAATTAGGATATTTTATTCGTGCAAATAATTTTTTTGTATAGTTTTTAAAAAAATAAATAAGAATTAACACAAAATTGTTAAACATATTTATTACAAAATTATTTAAATTTTTATAGTCACTCAAAATATACAAATAATCAATATTTCCAAATGTATCATTAATTAAAAAATTATTTAATTTAATTTTGACTACAGAATTAAAAGGATAAGATTCCAAAATAGAAAACCACATTTTTGAATAAACAAATTCAGGATAGTACATTCCATTTAAAACTAGTTTGAAAATAACTTTTAACTTTATTTGATCTGATTCAATAAACTCGTTAAATATTTTTATATTTTTGTAAATTTTACTAATCATCCTATCAATTTTAGATTTAGTTTCAAAACTTATAATATTCAATTTAACGCAGAGCGACATCTTTATTTAATAAGCGAAATGGAAGATATAAAAAATTTTATTTAAAGGCTAGTTCATTCTTGCGCAATTTTATAACATGTCCCAATATTAAGAAATGCACCAAAAAAAAGTTCGCTGCATAAACAGTTTTTAATTTTATATATTTTATTTTTTATTGCTTCTTCCATATAAGTTTTTTTTGCAGCTTCAAAACAAAGACGACAAATTGCAGACTTTCTTGTATTGAATTTTAAGCCATTTCTATCCAATCTTATAAGTGGATTACATGATTCTTGATACTGCATAATCTTAAGCTTGTAAAATTCGGACAGTTTTAGTTTATCAATATTTTTATTTAAGTAATAGGATTGATGATTAATGATTACAATCAGATTATTGTTGGTACCTTTTGAAGAAGACAGATTAATTAGCTTACAGTCAGTAAGCAATATTTTACTTTGAACATGTATTTGACTATCTCTATTAAAGTTACTTAAAAGTTTAAAGAAACATTTATTATTTAAAGGCTTATTTATAAATTGTATTCGATGAACTTTGTCAGTATCTCGACAAAATATCATTTTGTTCTTGAAAAAAGTTATACCATATTTTATTAATTGATGGAACAAAACTTTTTTTTTACTTGATAAATTATTTTTTAAAAACAATATATATTCATCTGGAAGAGTTTCTGAAAAAGATTTTGAAGAATTATTTTCTGTGGATAAATTATTTAAATGGCAAATAATTGGTAGAGACGCATTAAGTTCTAACATTAAATTATGATAATTTCCAAATAATGTATAAATTAATAACTTTTTAGTTTGATTGATTTGATATGGATTACGCATGCTGTTATTGCATTCCATTAAATCTTTTCTATATCTGCTTATTAAGATATCAGTGTTATTATGGACGCTCAATGTGGTTTTTTGATTATTTTTTTTGTCCATTATTTCTTGAAAACCATCCTTTGTTACCAATAAGTTGGTTAAAACTCCGTATCTATCTGCATAATGAAACTTATTTCTTTGAAAAACATACTCAATTTTGTGTAAAAACAATTTAAATTTTTCTTTGTCTAGTTGCATAAGAAACTTTAATCTTTTTGCATTTTTTGAAAATTTAAAACTAAGAAGTGATAATATTATTTTTTTTTTATTATCGAAGTTAATTTTGAATTTCTCCAGAATTTTATAAAGGATTAACTTAACAATGCTGCTAAGAACATGCGACTTCTTGGAGTTTATTATTAATTTTATATCTTTGTGACAAAAATATTTCTTCAATTTTTTCATTTGATATAATTTTATTATAGATTAAAAGTGGAATATATATAATATTGATTCCAAGATTATTTAATTGTCGTTTTTTAAACATATCAAAACATATTTGCTTTTCAGAATTGTAGTGGCTCAAACCTTGACATTCTATACCAATAGAAAGATCTCTACAATATAAATCAATTTCATAAGGTTTAGATTTACGATAATATTTTATTGGTGGAAATTTTGTTTTTTGAAATAGAAAAGGATTAAATACGTTTTCGGCTATTTTTTTTACTCTAATTTCAAATTTATTGTATTTTTCGCCTTCACAAAAAATAAAACTTTGTTTAAAATATTTTTTTTTGAATTTTTTAAATTTCATACTTTTTTAATTTATATAAATTATAAACTATTTTGTTAATAATATTATAAAATAAAGAAATGAGCCTTTTAGAAAAAATATTGAAAAGCAACAAAGTATCTAATTTGAGTTTTAAAACAAAGAAGACCTACAAAGAATACATTTCTGTTTATATAAACTTTTGTGCAAAGCATGACTTGGAACTAGAATCAATTAAAAGTGCTATTTTATATCTTGATTATATGAAAGAATCAAGTAAAAGTATAACATATATTAACAGTTTAAAATTTCTTTTATCAAAAGGATTAGAAATTTGTTCTAGTTCTATGCCAAAATATAAAATAGAGAAAAATCAAATTAGAAAAATTAATAGGCATTTTTCTGAAAAGGAGTTTAAAAAAATTTGTATTTGGGCAAAAGATAATTTGGATATTGATTTATTGGCAAAATTTCTATTAACAATGTTTGTTACTGGATTAAGAGTTAGTGAAGTTTCAAAATTTACCATAAAAAATTTTAAAGATTTATTAGATAAAAAATCAACGGAGATATTAGTTAAAGGTAATTTTTACAGAAACATTTATTTGCCCGATGCGTTCAGTAAATATTTTGAAATAATTATTAATATGTACGGACACTTCCCTGATCAGTTTTATATTTTTTGCCTTTCTAAAAATTATTCGTATAATATTATAAAAGTATTCAGATATAGGTTTTATAAACTCTTACTTCACTTAGACATTGAAAAAGCTGGAAGAAGCTTCCATTCTATAAGAAGAGCATTCGCTAATTTATATTTAAAAGCAACTAATTATGATATAAGTTTTATTCAGTTATTATTAGGACATTCATCTTTAAAAACAACATATAAATACTTAGGTATGGCTGATGAAGACATTTTATATAGGCAAAATAAATGTGGTGTTCAAATACTTGAACAAATTTTCTAATCCAAAATTTTTTCAGTTATTTTTAAATCTTGTTGTTTAAATGAATTAATATTGAATATTTTGTATGCAAGTTGTTTAATGAAAACAATGTATTCTTTTACAAATGGGTAGAAAACAATTAAAATAAATAAAAATATAATTAATAAAATAGAAATTACAATTTTTTTAAAATTTTCAGATATAAATTTTAAACATTTATGCAAAAATGTATAAATGTTAATTGTTGAATCTCTTAAATTTTCTAAAAGTTCGAATACAGCATCATAAACTTTTGGTTCATTACATTCATATTCTATTGATTTACTAATGATGCATTTATTACTTTCATTTTTACAAAAACACTTGACACAATTATCTCTACTTTTTGATAAAACACATTGGTCTTCGTTTAAGTAAATATTATCACCAAAATTATTTATTTTGCATAATTCACCTTTAAATCTATCCGATGAACATGATCTTCCTGTAATTTTGCAATAACTTTCCTTTTGATTATGCTTATTTACATTTTCTATAATTTTTAAAATACAACCATTATTATTTGATTTAAAATCGTTCCAATAAATGTAAAAACTTGCTCCGCTTAAAAATACTGCACTTGATGCAATACCAAACAGTTTTTTATTATTTTTAACTAGCTCTACAATTTTTTTTACTATATTGTTACTTTGTTTTAATGTTATTGTTGATAACTTTAATTCTGAAATGTTATTTTCTAACTTGTTTATTAGTTTTTGTTTTTTAATTTTTTTTTTCAACGATTTTGGGAAGTTTTTTGGACTAAAAAATTTTTTTGTATTTTGATCTATAATTTCTTCAGAATTGATCATTTTTGAAACTTTTTTAAATTTTTGTTTATTTAAACTTAATAAAAAATCGTTTATATTTATAATAGAACCGTTATTTAGCCTAATCTTGTTATTCTTTAAAACAACTGAATTTGATAATTCAGATTTAAGTGATATATTTTCAGGTAGGTCCTTTAAAATGTTTGAAAATGCACGATTCTTTGCCGGTAACGATATGTTACTTGTTGAGTAAAAAAGTTGGTCTATTTTTTTAAAAAATGTCATTTTTTTATAATATAGTCTTTTTTAATAAACTTTATATGTTTAAACCTAATTATAACAAACATTACTTAAAATAGAATAAACTTGAAAAATAATGATTATTAATGATATTTTTTGCTTTGGAAAATTATAAAATTAGGTTTTACTTAATTTTGGTTTATTTTTAAATTTAATATTTATTTTTGGTTTTTTTACTTAGATATTTAAATTCGCGTATGACCGATTATTTGGGTAAACCTTTGGATTTTCTTCCGGATAAAAACGACCATAGAGAATAGTTATAAACATCGAAAATATAATTAAAAGTTGCGAAATCTGCAAGTAATAAGCAATATTCTTGTTTTCTACTTTTATATCTATACAAAACGTGAAATATATAGATACTACAGCTAAAGTTACCGTTAATAAAAATAATACTAAAAATATAGTTGTACTCATTCTTTATTTATAATAATTAATTATAAAAATAAAATGAAAAAATCAATTGGAAAGTATTTAAATATTAACTTTGACAATTTTGATAAATTTTTTGACCTGATAAATGATAAAAAAGTTTTCACAAATTATTATGATTATTTATCAACATTAGAAGACCATAATTATGTTATTGTAAGTAGCGACTTTTATTTTGGTTCATATGGTGGAATTGTAAATAAACATAAACTTGAAACATTATTAAAAATAAAAACTAATCAGTTTTATTATTCTAAATTTTTCTCCTTATCGGATATTTACTATTCTATTTGGTTTAAAAATGAAAGTGTTCTTGAATCATATTGGTTAATTGGTTGTGAAAAAAATGTTTTAATTCTACCAAAAGATCTTTCAAATAAGCTTTCTATAAAAGACTCATCGTCTTATTCTAAGATTGGATACAATCCTTATTTTAAAATTCGTCCTAAGATATTCCCAATTTCAAATAGCTCAGAATGAAATTTTGGGAGAAATTTTAATAATATTAGAAACCATAATAGTAGCAAACTTAAGAAGAATAAAGCTTTTCTATCAAATATACTACAAAAAATAAATACCATGAATAAAGAAATACTTAAAATACATATAAATAAAGAGGATCTTATATAATTAATTGAATATGGAATGTCCATATTTGTATTTCCCATTGTAAACATTTATATTTTTTTCTTTCTCACAACCTTTTGAGAAACTTTTTTTTTCCCATTATTTAATTTAATTTTTTTCTCTGTTTTTATAGTATCACTATTCTTTTTGCGTGTATCTAGTGAATTAGCATCATCTTCACAAGAACAATGTTTAATTATTTTTTGTTTTTCACAAACAAAGTAAAGTTTCCCATCTTTTTTTTTGGTTGATTTTTTTTTCAGTTTATCTGAGTTTTTTCTTATAGAACTTGAATCTGTAACTAATAACGGCGTTCTTCCTTCACTATTTGATTTTTTAATTTTTGGCATTATTGAAATTATTTATTACTTTATTTATAATTTTTTTAGTACTTTTAAAAACTATGTAGATTTTGGGTTTCCACAAAGTGAATTTAACACCTTTGTCATATTCTTTTCTGCCAGAGCAACTATTATACTTTTATCGTTCTCATGATATTCTTGAGTCAAATATTCAATGGATCGATTTCTATAAAATTTCATTAAAAAATTACTATAAATAATAAAAAAAATCAAAATAATTATTTTAGATAAAATAACATACATTTGTTTTATTTAAATAAAGGGAAATGTCTTTAAAATTAAAAGACTTAAACTTTGATTTTTTTAATGATATAAATGATCAAAAAAATGATATTTCAAAAAAAAATAGTTCAAACCTATTCAATCAATCTAAGGAAAATATTAATGAAAAATTGAATATCAACTACACCGAAAATGACATTTCAGAAAATAGCATTGATGAATTATCAGATAATAATATAGAACTTGAAACAATTACAGAAACTGAAAAAGATAACATTCCATTAAATACAATTGAAAAAAATAACGAGGAAATTTTACATACTTTAAAAGACAAACAATCCTTATTTGACAACGGGTTAAATAATCTTGATCATAAAAAAATTAATGAAGAAATTACAAAAACATTTTGCAGTATTTCAGACAAAGACAGATGTGCTATAAATTTTAAAAAAAATATAATTTTGGAATTAATTTGTGAAAAAATGAAAAACTCTTCCTATAGCAATATAGTTAATAGAATATTTAAAAATAGTCCAACTTTAAAAGAGAATTCATTATATTTGTTTCATATTGTGGAAACAATTGTAAACTGTAATATTGATACAAATTTAATTGGTGTAATGTATCAATTATTTTCCGTATTTTCATCAGCATTAATTAATTTTGGACATGGATATGTTGCAAAATTTTTGAAAAAATGTTATCAGGTTGATTTCAATGATAAAAAAGTTGGAACATTTTTAAACAATTGCATTAAAAAATCTTTTGACTATTTTGAAACCAATAAGGACGACATATTATTAAAAACACTTTTGCGCAAATTTAATAGCATATCTGCTGAGGAAAACTATACAAGAAACTTAAAAAACCCAATTTATGATATAATCTATAGTCAAACACAACCTTTAATTGATTATTTTAAACAAATTTGCCAGTATATTACCGAATCTCCTTTATCTGTTATTGAAAATATGAAAGATTATTTAGTTAATTCTGAGAATAAAATTAATATTGAAGAACAGAATAGTGAATTTGAAACCCAAAAAATTGCAAATAATAACTTTCATAACACGATTACTAATGATAATCAAAAAAGAAAACTAATGTCAGATGAATCAAAAGTAAAAAAAGTTAAAATTTAAATTCTAAGATTTATATTCTAATAAAACTTCCAGCTAAGTTTAAAAACTTTGTGATGGAAATTAATGGTATTATAATATTGTTACTTGTATCGAATTTTAAACAAAATAACTCTTCTATTTTGTTAATTGAATTAAAAAAATCTTTGTAAAATTTTGACATATCCTCTAAATAATTATTTTCAAAAATAAAAAAAAATAACTTTATTTCGTCGGTTAATTCTAAATATATACTGTCTTTTATTATAAATGGTAATCTATGGTTTATTAATCTTGGCAAAAACCTACTTGATTGTTTTTCAAAACAATTTTTAAACTTTAAACAAGAATTAATTTTTATTTTATGTGAAACAAATGAGTTAGGTTGAACTTTTATTTCAAGTTTTATTGGTATGGTAAATCCGTAATCTTCTTTTTTATAATTTTTATTTAAATTCAATAATTTTCCTAAAAATTTAGAGTTATTGTTCAAATTTTTGGTTAAACAAATGATGGAAGTTTCGAAATACTTATGATTTTGATTTAATAGTTTATTTATTGTAAATAAAGAAATAATAACATGTTTTTTACATACACTAACACAATTTGATAAATGTTTAATATTTTTGAAAATTAAATAGCTTATATCATTTTTTGTTTTCGAAGAAAACACAAAGTTTTTTAATTTTATATACTGTTGCATTGTGTCATAAAAATTTGAATTATATGTTTTATTTTTTTTGAATAAAATTTTCTCATTTATTTTCTCTTGTTGAATTTTATAATAAGTTACTTCAATTAATATTTTATTTTTTTCATTTAAAACTGTAAAATAATAAAAATCATTAACGATTTTTGAATTCATTTGACAAACTTTTCTATATGAAATAAATTTGACATAAGAGTTACGATCGTAATATATATTCATTTGTCTTTTTTAATGAACTATAAATCATTTCTATCAATATTTATTAGCTGATAAAGTTCTGTGAGTATCTCCTTAATCTCTTGGCTGTCAAGGTAGTATTTCATTGTTTTAAATGATAATGGGTTTACTTCTAGTATATCAAAGTCGTTATTAGATAATATTTTATTATTATACATATGACCTGGAACATTATTATATATAAAAAATAACAGTTTCCTTATTGTTGTATAAATTTTTGTCGCAGATTTTGTAGAAAAACTAAAAAAACTAACTTTTTTCTTATCATCATCGATATATTTTTCCAACTTTGTATATTTTAAAGTAAACACAAATGAATAATAAGAATGTGAATTTTGGATTTGTTTACTTAATTCCGCTGTTGAATTATAGAACAAAATATAAGGAAAATATTCCTCACGAAATATTTTTATTTCATTTTTTTTATATTCAGTGTTCAGGTTCTTCATTAACTGTGAAGTAAAATTATATTTAAAATTTTTAAAAATTAATAGATCATCGCTAGATGGAAACTCGATGTTGTTAAGTAGATTTAATTGTAATTGTCTAAATTTATAATTCCTTTTAATCAATTCATTTTTGATTCTTAATGAAGTTTTAAAATATGGTGATTCCCTAATAAAGTTTTCGTAAACTTCTATCTTTGAAATACGATTTAGCAAACTTCCACATATATCAATAATGTTTGTTAAACCAGAATCATAAATATCTTCTGATAGTAAATATTCGTACAAATTTTCATGATCAAGTATTGAATTAAGTTCACCAGATTTTTTGTCAAATAATAATGTATAGTCATTTGGTATTGATACTCTTTGTAAAAAAACAAATACCCAGCAAAAATGTATGGTTTTATCAAGATCAATATTGGAAAAGTTGTAATTTTTTTGTATTAAATTTATACACTCAGTTAATTTATCAAGCAAATATAATTTATTTAAAATATCATTTTCGGTAAAATGCACATTTAGTGAAAATTGTATGTTAGGAGCAAGTAGAAATAGTTTTGGTACAACTGAACTCGTAAGAATAAAAACAGGGTCTGTATTATTAAAAAAATCAGTTTGGTAATTTTTAATCAAAGTAGAAATAATAGAAACAAAGTCAAATGTCTTAGAATCAAGACAATTTTTTTTAAACAAATTAAGGCTATTTTCTAGGTTTTTAAAAAATAAAGAATTGTACATTTCTAAAAAATTTTTATTTATTAAATTTTCTTTGTCAAATAAAATTAAAAAATTTTTATCTTCGATTTTATAGAATAAATTTACAATCATGCCTAAAAGACGTATTGTGTTTTCAAAATCTTGAAGAGTTAAAAAAATTTCACAATAATTCGTCATTGGTGTTATTATTTTAACTTTACAGATAAAATTTTTTAAATCAGGTTCTTCAAATAAAATTCCAGGTTGATTTAAGAATGTAAGTCTTTTAATGTTATAATAAAGTTCGGCTACATAACAAGACAAATGGGGTGGAGAAATTAAAACAAAGAGTTGGACATCAAAACAATTTTGACAAATCGTGCATAAAATTTCTATTTCATTTTTAACTGAATAAATATTGTTACATTTGCATAAGTTTAATTTAAAGTCTGAATATTTTTCATTATTTAAAAATGCACAAGATTTAATAATATCCACCAAATAATTCATATCTTTCTTTATAATCTTTATTCTTCGGTTTCGAATTCATCAAATTCGGATTCGTTATCCGATAAAGTCTTTATACTATCATATTTTTCATCTTTTGATAGTATCTTAACTTTTCTTTCTTGAGGTGAATCATCGTTTTCTCTTTTTCTCTTATTTTTATATTTTTTATTTACTGCTTGGCTTAAAAAATTTATTGCCACTTTTTTATTATTTAGGTTGGAAAATTCACTTATAAAATATTCACATAAAACCTTTTCAATTTCATCGTATTTTTCAATAGTTTTAATATCATTTTCTAATTCTTGTTTAATAGTTTCTAGATGTTGCATAAGATTGTTTTGACCAATCATCTTACAAATTTCTTCAGTCTCTATGCAAACTTTTGTTATACATAACGATATTATTCTTACACTCATTGGTGCGCTTATTACTTGATTTGGATATTCAAATTCATCCAATACTTTATACATTTGTCTTATAATATTGTTAAAATCAGTATTTTCAGATAATGTTAAGTTTGAAAAATAGTTACTTATTGATTTTATTTTAAAATCTTTAAAACCATTTATGGCTAATAGTCTACAAAGGTCTTTACACATGCAATAACTAAAGTTGTTTGTTGATCTTTGAGATAATTGAATGTTATTTATCAAGCAAAATCTGCTATTGTAATTTTTTAATCTTTGATAAATATTTTTAGAACTTAGAATTTCTTGTGATAAGTCATCCTCACCTGTTTTGCTATATTGGGAAAGTAGGTAATTTAGTTCATTTCGAAATTCATCAGTAACAGGTATAATGTTTGAGGTTGGTTTTACTTTGAAGCCAACAACTTTTGAAATACTCATAATTGTATAGTTAACGATATCTTCAGAAGTCGCTTTAGGATCGATTAAATGTAAATATAAACCATGTATATCCGAATAAATCTTTCTAATTTTAAATCTAGTTTCGTCATTCATCATATCACTTTAATTTGAATTAAATTTGATCAAAATTACCTTTATATACACAATTATCTATTAAAATAATTTAAAAAATATTTTAAAATTTTCGTTAAATTTAGAATATTTATAATTTAAATAAAATATTTTATTTATTTGAAAATATATTAAATTAAAATATTTAAACTATCATACATTAGTTTGTTTAAAAAATATAGAATAAAGGAGTTAAATTTTAAAAGATATGAAGAATGAAACTATTTCTAATGACGACTTAGAAACATCAAAATATAAAAATCTTCTAAGAAAGCTTTTGCCAAACAAAATTTTTTTAAAACTCTTACCTCACCAAATATTAGGAATTGTAAATGGCTACATGAAAAATGGTAATATTTTAATTGCTGACGATATGGGACTTGGAAAATCATTACAAGCCATTTCAATTGCATATATTTATAAAAATGAATGGCCGTTACTAATTATCTGTCCTGCCACTTTACGCATACAATGGGCTAATCAAATTTTTTTCTGGTTAGACTTTTTAAACGAATGTGACGTTAAAATTATAGATAAAAGTGCTGATTTAGATTATACTAATAAGAATGTAAAAATATTTATTACAAGTTTCTACTTAGTGAAATGTTTCGAAAATAAATTTGATTTTAAATGTTGTATAATTGACGAATCTCATAATATTAAAAATCCTGAAACAAAAAAATATAAAAATGTTAAAAATATAACAAAAAACAGTTTAAGAAATATTTTATTGACCGGTACACCTATAATTTCAAAAATTAGTGAGTTTAAAAACCAAGTAGAATTAGTTTTAGGCGAAGAATCACATAAGCTTTCATTTAAAAACAAACAAACTGATGAACAGATTGCAAAACTTAGAGAAACGATTTTGTCAAAATGTTTAATTAAAAGAAACAAGTCAGTAATTGGGCATTTACTTAGAGATAAGTATAGATATGTGTATAAGGAAAAACTGAATGTTAATTTAATCATAAATTTGAAACTAAAACAGTTTTTTGAAAACTTCTTTATAAAACTTAAGAAAAATAATGGAAAAAATATAAAAGGATCACTTTTTGAGTGGTATTCAATAAGCAGTAAAGTAAAATTACCAATAATTTCAAGATTCATACAAATTAATTTAGCTTCACTCACAAAATGCATAATATTTTATTACCATTTAAGTTTAGGCGATGAAATAGAAAATTTTTTGATTAAAAATAGTCTTTCATTAATTAGAATCGATGGAAAAACGTCTTCAAAACAAAAAGAATTATTAAAACAGGATTTTTTAAACCCATTATATAATATTAAATTTGCATTACTCAGTATTCAAGTTTGTGGAACTGGTTGGGATATGGTATGTGCAAAACAGATAATATTTAGTGAGCTGTTTTGGAACCCTACTATTTTGCTTCAAGCTGAAGATAGAATATATAGAATAGGCCAAAAGGATAACGTTAAAATTTTTTATTTAATTTGTGAATGCCAATATCACATAGACTTGTGGATGTGGTCATTAATGGAAAAAAAGTTAAATTTACTATATAAATTTGGATTATCTGATTTTAAAAAGCTAACTATAAATTAAGATTTTTGTAAGAAAACAATAAAGTTTATTAGTAAATTAAGTTTTCTAATATATACATTAAAAGATCACAAAACGGTAATAGTTTTGAATAACTAATATCAAAGTTATCATAATTTTCTTTAATTAATTCATAACATGCCTTGAAATTACCTTCTTGTACAAATAATAGAAACTTATTTTTAAACCTTTCAAGTTCTTTATGGTTATTAAAACTCATAATTTCGGCATTAAATTTATCAATAGTAGCCAACAATAATAATTTATAACATTTATAATCTAAATTATTTTCGCATAATGTATTTTCGATGTCATTTAATTCTAATTTTTTTGAATTAATCATATCTATAATTTCATTTGTTTTTTCAAATTGATCATCAATGCTAAGTTTGCTTTCTTTTTTGAATTTTGACTTAACATCATCAATGTCATCGAGATGAATTTCGCTTTTGGAATCACATCCTATTTTATTTAAATCAATATAATTTTGCGATATTTCATTTATTGGTGGGTTATGTAAAATTGTAATCTTCATTTCTGGTTGAGATGGAATTTGATAATTATAAAAAACATTGCTTATTAAGCTTGGATATTTTAATATTTGTTTACGTAAAGGAATAAATGGGGTCCAGAAGTGTATTTGATTAGAAGATTTTTCTTCTAAAAACAAATTATTTTTGTATAATTGTTTTTTAAATCTAATATTTTTTAATGTTTGCACTTTTCGATTTTTACAAATTATTAAAATGCTCATCTTTATTATAGGAATTATTCTTAGTGAATAATTATCTAATGGATTCTAAGTTTAAAAATCTTGTAAATAAACTTTCTGTTAGAAAAGTTGTTTCACTTAAATTTTATGAATATAAAAACTTCGATTGTAATTATGTAAAAGTTTGTTTCAAAAGAAAAAATTCCATTGAATCTTTTAAAGTTAAAACAGCTAAATTGTTTTTAAGTATATTAAAAACGATTAATCTTTTAGAAGGAAATAAATGTAAGCTATCTTTAATTAAAAAAATTCAATTGAAAAAGCCAAAAATGATTTTATATGAAAAAGAATGGGAAGATTTGAGAATATTAGGTTTTATGAAAAATGATATAATTAAATTAAGTAGTCCTCGTGTATCTTCACATCAATATTTTGTTTTAAATTAGTTTTATTTTTAATGCCTTTTTCAATTTTAAAATATTTTATCAAAAATACAATAGTTTAAAATGTGAGAAAACGCATCACTCATTGTATCAATTTCTTGTAACGTTTTATACGTCAAAATATTATATAATTCATTGTTAATTTTCTCTATTTCTTCAAAATCTTCAATATTTTTGGTTTTATAATTGCATCGTCTCAATAAATCGCTATTAGATGTATCAAGTAAATTTTTCAAACTTTTTTCCATTTGTTCGCTTAATAAATTATTATTTGACATTAATCCAAGTTTATTTTTTCTTTCAATTGATAAAAGAATTTTATTTTTTAATGGAAAATTAATAGAACTTGTTGTATATTCTGACACAAGGTTTTTAAATTGTTTTGAATCAATCAAATTATCGTCAGTGTTCCTTAGAAATAGTTCAGAAAATTCTTTAATTTTTTGTAAAAAAGCTAATGTATCTAAGAAGTCATCTTTAAAAATCTCTTCCAAACTATTAAAACATGAATACAAGACATCTTTATTAGATGGTAGGTTTTTCATTACATTGTAAAAAAAATGTTTCCAATTTTCAATATCAAATGTATCTCTAACTAGATAAATTAAAAATTCTAATATCTTATTTTGTGCAAACTGATCAAGTTCATCTTTAAAATTTAGATTTAAAATTGTATCATTGATCATACTTTTAATTTCTTCTATGTACATTCTTTTTTATATCACTTTATTCTAAAAAAAAGGTAAATGACATCATTCAAAGAAATCGTTAAAGTATATCTAAATCATTTTTTTAGAAATAACGTTCCATATTTAGATGTAGTTTTTAATAACTGTCCATTTCATAATAATGACGATTGTTTACTTTTGACAATATCCTGTGAAAATATTACAAAACATATACATACGTTATTTTTAAATGGATTAAATTGCAAGTTTCTATGCAAATTGAATAGTTCTGACATGTCAAGTACAATACCAATAGAAATTATGTGCCTAGTTAAACTCAAAGAAATAAGTATAATTGGAGATTTTTTTTCTAAACCTTGGAGTTATCAAAAAGTTCCGTTTTTAATTGTTTTACCAAATAATATTTATGTATGCTTTTTTGAAACTCCATATTTTTCTAATAGCGGATTTAAAAACAAAATGATTATTCAAGATAAATTTTTTGGGGAAGATTTAATAACACCTTATATAGGTCTTACTTCTTTAGCTATATATTGTTTAAAAAATTATTTTGAATTTATTTGTTGGAAAAACATAAAAGTTATTTATAACGAAGTATTGAACAAAGTTTGTATATCACATGGGTTTCGAACAGAGCACGCAATGTCTATTTGCTACAAACTTATACCTTATTTAAAGAATTTAAAACACATAGAGAAAAAGAGATTAAAGCATGGTGTTAATACCCGCGATATTCTTGCACGAGCAAGATATAAAATTGAATTTAATTTAGAAAAAAAAGAACATTTATGGATAGACTATATAAAAAAAGGTTACAATGAAAAAATATTCAAAGTGATTTTTGAAGATTTTAAGGATCAATTTTTAATAAGAAAAAAATCAATTTCATCTAAGACCAATGATCAATGCGGGTTTAAATGTGCATTAAAAAGTCCAAAAAAATTTAATCAAAATGCGCATTACCTATTTTGTGGTAAACCATCAGTTTACAATATCTTAAAAATTGGAATTAATAATAAAGTCTATAAAAATATTTGTTCTGAATTATTAAGTTCATTTAAATATCACAAAATATCATGTGAATTATGTAATAAAAATTAAATTAGAAAAACAAATTCGATTATTTATAAGATAGAAAATAAAACATTTTATTTTAAAGACTAATTTAAATTTTCCAAATTATTGTTATTTTTTAATCTATTATGAAATAAAAAATACTATTATACGTTTATTTACAATTTTATTTGGTAACTAACTTTATTTTGTAAAATTCAAAGTTGATTAATATTATCTAAAAATTTTTGTAACGAAAATATATAGTATAAATATATAAATATTAAAATCTTATGGCTAGAAGTACTGATGATGAGGAAGTGCTAAAACTTGGATTTAAAATTATAAGGTAATTTCAGTTTTCAACTTTAAAATACTTTCTAATTTTTTGTTAAAGAAAACATGTTTTAGGAAAAGAAAAATGTGATCACTCCAACTATTTGCTACATGATTCAATGATTGAGCCACAAATAAAGTCATTATTTGATAGATTACCTGATTATGTAAATAAAACACCATTTATAATTTTAAAAACATATTCAGAAGATGGAGAAAAAATGGAACAAGTTATTGACTTATGTGCATCCAAAATGGGTTTAGTTTTTTTATTTTATTTTAAATACATGGTAGTTCAAGAAAATTTAATTTTTCATGAAAATTACTTTCAAAATCTAGAAGAGAGCCACAATAAAAACTTTTTAAAGGCATTTTGTTGTATTAAACAAACAGACTTGACATATTTTAATAGAAAACAAAATATCCCTTTAACTGACTTACAAGATGCCTTTATTACATCGTTTTTAATGTATTTAAAAAATATTAATAATAAGCCTGAACGTTCCTTTGAAAATGACTTTAAAAAATTTTTATTTGGATTATTTATATCATTGGGATTTACATTTAAACAAAAGTGTGAAATCATACCTGAATATAAATTAACATGTAATTTGGATGTTAATTATGATTTTAAAAAATTGAATATGTATTGTGATTTTATAATTTTAGAAAAAGAATATTCTTTTAACAATTTCGCAACATTTGATAAAACAAAGAAATATAACTTGATTTGTATAGCAGAAGTTGGTGATACACAACATAATAATACTTATATAGAAACCATAATTAAAAAAAAAGTTGAACAAGTATTAATTTATGCAATAGGTTTTTTCTGTTGCAAAAAGCTTAAACCTGGGAGGTCATTAATAATAGTAATTTCTAGGTTTACATGGGGTTTCTTTGTTACAAATATTCAACAAGAGTGGGTAAATGATTTTTATTTATTAAAAAAAAATAAAAATCCTAGAGAAATAAAAGTTCAAACTTTATATTGTAACTATTTTAATTATGAAAATAAAGTAAATCTATTGAATTTTCTAATCAACATAAAAAAACATTGCCAAAAATTTGTCGATGAAAATATAGCAAATAAAATAACTTAAGATTAAACATTTTTGTTTAAAAACATTAGTCGAATTTGTATATCAATTAATATTAATTTAATTATATTTTTTTTAAACTTTGTGTATTTCAAATTGTTATTCAGCATATTAATTATTTCATTATATGACGCCTTTTTTGAAAAAAGACAATTTATCTGGCCAAGAATTAAATTTTTTGGAATTGGAATAAAGTTTATCAATTTAATAAGTAGTTTACTTAAAAGGTTTTTTTTATTGTTTAAACAATGAAAACTTTTTCTCCTTAAAATTTTTATTGATTGTTTATATAATATATTAAAAAGCGAAAGCATTTCATCCCTTGATAATAAAATAAAATTAATTAAATTTTTATGATTGTTTTTTTGAAGTTCATATACCATATTAAATAGATATAAGTTTAATTGTTTATTTAAATTTAAACTTATTAATTTATCAGTTAAAAAAGATGAAAAGTTTAAGTTAAAATTAGAATATAAGTTTCTAAAATTTATTAATTTAATGTTTTCTATATCTTTAAAAATTGCATAAATGTTATTATATTTTCTATGATTATTGTAATTTTTTAAATAATAGTTATTATTTTCATAAATTGAAAGCTGATAAGGTTGAGGAAAATAAAACTTATTTGAATATATGGTTTTATTTATGTTAAAAATTTTTTTACATTTTAATATCGGATTTAGATGGAAAACTTTATATTTTAAAATTGTTTGTCCATATAACTCAAAAGGATGTTTAAAAATTTTTAAATGCTCATGAAAAATATTTTTCGAATAAATTATAAAATCGTTTTTACTTATAATAAAATCTCCTTTATAAAAATAAAATAAATGATTTAAACTTCTTTTATTTTTTAAAAAATTCCTTAACCTATTAAATTTATGTACCGACATTATTTATATTTATTATAATAAAAAAATATCAACTTTGTTTATTAAATCTATTATGTGAAAAAATAAATATTAAATATTTTAATCGTGTTTACTTTAATTTGATCAAACATTAAAAACTAATAAGTTGTTTAATTATTACAAATTTTATTGAATAAACATTTTTGAAATTTAATATTTCATATTTCTTATATATTACATATGTATTTTATTAATAAAATTAACAAAACAATTTTTTAAAAACTTTTTATTTAAGTTGCTTATTTTTAAATTTATTAAAAACATAAACTATTACTTATTTAATATATAATTTTTTAAAATAATCTTAATTTTTTGTTCTCGGAACAAAGGCCATTGAAGTTTGTTAAACGTATTTTTTTGTTCCTATGTTCATTTTTAATTGAATTAGAACCTAATACCGTACTTAGGTTCATTACTTGTAAACAATAAGATCCTTTATTAATTTATTGAAAACACATAGACTTTGTTCCAAGAACAAAAAACTTAAATAAAAATCAATAAACAAACACAAGTTATCAACAAATGTGATGAACACAACTTATTAAATGAGATAAAAAACTTTAATTATACAATAAAATAATTATCTTAATAAATTAAATTTGATTATATAATCTTATATATTGTATTAGAATCATTTAATCAATAAATGTGAAAAAAATTTAAAATTAAGGAAAATATTGCATATTTCTTGAAAATCGTCGATTATTTCCTTAATATGGTAGCCAAACCAAACTTTACATTTAAAAATGTTAAGAATATATAAACAATTCATCCTCAAGCGCAATCTTTTCAATTTATAAAAATTGTTTATCAATTTTATTATGTTTTTCTTTCCGTATAATCGATTCTTTATCTTTATGTTTAAATATTGTTTATGAGTGTGAGTTCCGAATATTTTTTTGCTAATACATACATAAACGAGTTCACTATCCAATTTTTGGAAACTTAGCTTAATTATTTTATATTTTAGTTTATACTTTTTCGTTTTACTTAATAAAGTAAAATAGTTAAATGACATTTACTAATAATTTAAATGGTGTTAATCTAATTAGTCAAAATTTTTCATTTCTCTAATCGAATGATATAGAATTAATTTATTTAATTATTTATTTACTAAAATCAAATAGTTCTGTAATATCTATTTTAATTTCACTTTTTCTGTATGATTTCATTATTTCAATCTTTAATGATTAAATGGTTAAATAAAAGCTGAATTTAATAAGTTGTCATTTCTAAGTCTTATATACAAAAATAAAAATATTATTTAATAAATATTATAAACAATTAAGACTAAAATTGAATTTTAAATAAAAACCAAAACTAATAAGTATTTTTCAAATAATTAGTTATTTTTTAATTATTAGTCTTTAAAAAATGTATTTGTAATTTTCATTTTATTATTTTAATTGTTAGGTTTTAAAAATTAAAGAATTTTATTATTTCCATAAATGAAAGTAATCTTTACAATATAAATTATTATTTTTTTGATTAAACATTAAAAATTAGTTTAACTTAAATGCACAGAATTATTTAATATTTAATACTTTTTATGAAATATACCTATGTTTATTTTTCTGTTTTCATTTGTATTATTTTTTAAAGAATAAGTTTTCAATATCTATTATTAACTATATTAAATGAAATAAAATTATTCATATAATTGTAACCAGACATCAGTTTCACATGAAAGGTGCCGTAGCATAAACTGTATTAAACATAAAAAAGAAGGGAAAAATGGGGAAATATTTTCAATTCAAACACATTCGATACATTTCAAGACTTACGGGAGCCTCTCAAATGAAACTGATGTATGATTGTAAAAATGTAACAATTTGTAAATCGGATTGAAAACGAATTTTAAATAAAAATTAAGTTTAATAATTAAAAGTTTTTTTAACATTACAAAAGATTTATTATTAACTTTTAATTTTCTTAGATAATTTTTATATTCAATAAATAACAAATTGAATATAAATCAAGAAGCTGAATCCAATGATAGAATAAAAATCTTTTATTAAAATCTCAAATATTTTTAAAATAATTATACTTAGAAATTACCAAAGAAAATATATAAAAAATAGGAAATGTTTGGGAAGATAAAAATAACACTAAAATTATAATACTTTGTAAGCAATTAAAATATTAATTAATTTATAACAATTAGTATTTTCATATTGCTCAAAAATAATATATTAATAAATTAAATTAAAATTGAAATAAGTTTAATCCTTTATTAAAATATTTAGATATTAATTGTAATTATATAGAAAAATTACATTTTATTCATAAAATGTATTTAATAATTATTAATTTGTTTTTTACATTAATAATTATCTTATTGATTTTTATTATAATAATCAATGATAAAACATTTAAATTATTATGTCTTAATATTTTATTAATCAAATGAGAAATCAGATCCATCAATATCTTTAATTGGAGTAACAATTGCTTCATCATTTAATGGAATATCTCTCCAGTTTTCAGATTTAGTGATATTCTCATAACTTTTTGATCTTTTGTCGTTTTGTTTTTCTTTCAAGTCACAAACAATTTTCTCATCAACATCCTCTTTAGATGAATCTTTGTCACCTTCATACGGTTTAACCGGATTATCCACATACTTCGGATTAGATGAAGTTAATGAAGGTTTTACACAATAATCCTTTTCAGGTTGTTTTTCATTTGTTTCGTCCGCCATATTAAAGTCTAAAAAAATACGATATTAAGAAATAATTTTACAAACTAATAGTAAAGATTTTAAAATGATAAAACGTTTGTCTGTTTCAAAAAGAGTTTGAGATTATATAGCTAGAAAAATTATAATTTTTTAAATTTATTTTAAATAAATCTTTTAAAATATTCTATAATTATTTTAATAAGAACATATTTTAAAATATTATACATCCTTTTTTATAAATAAGAAGTATTTTAATTTTATAAAATTATAATTTATTTATCTATTCAAGGTAGTTTTGTTAATAAAATCTTTTTTAAATATAAATTTTTTAAAAAATACTGTTATATAAAACTTTTATTTTCAAATATAATTCAATTATAAGCAGTTTTTAAATTATTAATAAGTATAGTTTAAAATTTATTGTAGTTACTTATTTTTCTTTAGAAAAATTTAAATTGATTGTTATTATATAATTACTATAATTATTTAAATATATTAGTTTTTTTAGTCCTATAATACTAATCGAAATTTTATAGAATAATTTGTATGTATTTTTTTAGTTTACATAAGTTTTTTAAAACTTTAAAATATATAAATGTTTTAAATATACATTACTTTATTAAGTATCTTTTTTATTTTTTAAAAAATTTTTTCTAAATTTTTTATTCAAGTATTTTGTGAAATCACTTTATTATATATAATGAATCAAGCAAGTTTTAATTTAAGTGCAAATGGAATAAGTGATAATTTATTCAAACCGAAACAAATACCATACAATTGGCCTAAAATCTTTGAACTATGCAAAAGTGGTAAAATTGTTACTAAATTATCTAAACTTATAATCTAATAATAAATAAACATATGTTCGAGTTTTAATTTAAAAGTCTAAGCTTATATATTAAATTGTGTATTTTTTCTATATTGTTTATTTTTTATCAAAAATCTTCAATATATTTGAATTCAATTTTTAGAAGTCAAATATATTTGAATATGACAATGTTTCTATTTCTTAAAAATTAACATGTTATTATCTAAAATTAATCAAATTTTATTTAGATCAAATGAACAGAAGTAAATATTTAAGTGAAGCATCAAGCTTTCCATACACACCACCATTAATAGATAATCAGATTAAAAAAATTGGTTTACCAAATGAAATAAAAGATTCATTGTAAGAAATTAATTCTTTAATTGATTTGAATAATTAAATTCTACTAATTAAAAGATATTGGGAAAGACGTAAAAAAAATAATTTAGCATCTAAAAGATCAAGAGAGTTAAAAAAATTTAAAGACGAACAAATTAAATTTAGAATGATATTTCTAGAAAATGAAAATTATTATTTAAAAACGGAAATTGAAAGCTTGCGATTAGAACTTCATAAAATTGGGTAAATAATCTTAAATATTTTTTATTTCAAATTTAATTAATTTTTTATTTTAGAGAATATTTATTCTATAAAAATATGCAACAGGAACACTTGGTTAATTAAAATAAAATATTAATAATTGTAAAATTTATATTAAATTGTATAATCTTTTATCACTAAAATTATAAAATTGTAAATTCTTTTATTTATAGATGTCTAATTTATAATAGTTAATTTATATTTACACTTTTTTGAATTTACGTATTTCATTTAATATTATTCATGTATTTTGCATATTAAATGTTTATCAAATTGTTCTATTTTAAAAATATGTTTTAATAAAATTGAAAAAATTAGTAAAAAAATTAATCATTAGATTAATAAAAATTCATATAATAAAAAATGGATAAAATACAAAATGACGTAAAATTAATTTTGTTCTATATTTTTTTAGTGAATAAATATATGGTTTTATTAAAATGATTATAAATACATTAAAATTAAAATCAAAATTAATAAATATGGATGAAAATAAAACAAAGCATTTTTAAAAATTTCTTTGATAATATTTATTTAAATTTCAAAAGTATTTAAAATTTTATCAATAACTTTAACAAAAAAAATTATTACAAATACTTGTTTTATTTAAAATTAGTAAGTTTTAACTGAATAAGAAATTACTTCTAAATATTCAATTTCATTGTATGTTTTTAAGCTATAACCAATATGAGCTGCAACGCATTTCCCAGCTAAATCCTCGCATTTTGAATGAAAAATATTTCTGTTTTTAAATAAATTTTCAACACTTTCATTAAACCATTGAACAATACATTGATCATATCCTGTAATCTTTAATCCATAATCATTATATTCATTCTGCATAAACCATACAATCTTCATATTAACCTTTGTGTCCAATTCATTACAATTTTGACAGAGATTTTCTTCACATTTTTCCTTACAACTATTACATGTATGATAAAAAGTTGCATCCTGAATGCTCAAAATTTGACCTTTAATCCAACAATATTTCTTTTTATGGATTGCATTTGATTTTATTCTAGAGACAGGAATAAATCCATCTAAGGGTATTGAAATTGGCTTTTTGTCAGAAAAAAGTATTTGTTCATTAGAAAATAATGCAAAGTTAATTTTAGAATAAGGCAAAGAAGATAATGATGTACCACTTTCATAAATGTTAATTCTAAAATTTTTAAATTCCAAAATATCATTTTCAACATAATTAAATGTTTCTGCAAAATCACCAAATAGTGTAACCCAAATAAAATTTTCCATGTCATCTATCATTATGGATCGTTTAACTATGTTTTTTCCATTCGAATTTGACGGCAATATTTGGAAATCTTTAACTATTTTAACCGCTCCTTTTGTTGATATTATTTCACGATCATTTCTATTTGAAATTTCTGCAATTTTAATCATTTTAATTTAACTTATTCTATAATATTGGAACAAATTAAACTTAGATTTAATAAAACTTATATATTTTGTAATCGTTTATATAAGATTTTTAAAAATATTTTTATAAATAATATTTTTATTAATAAAAATGTTTTTACTTTTTCATGATTTTAAAAATTATTTTTATTTATAAACAATTTTATTAAAACAATTGTTAGTTATAGTTTCAATCACAATTTGATTTAATAATTAAGTAATAATTTGAATTAAAATATTTTTTCAAGACTTGATTTTTACTAAAAAATCATTCAAATTATTCAAACTATCTCATTTTTTAAAAATTACTAAGCTATAAAAACTTTCAAACAATCAACTATTTCTGTTCTGCAAACTGGGCAAAGTTTAAAAGATAATGCGCATTGAGAACATGCAATTTGATGTCGGCATGGCAGATAGACTATACTAAGTTCCCGATCATAACATATCTTGCATATTAATCCATTTGAAATTAAATCCGAACACCTAATAAAAATTAACAATTAAACATTTTATTAAATATCAAAATACCTATTACTTTTTATCCTCTGTTTTTTGTTTAGTATTTAATTTAAGTTTGGAACATTGTTCTGATACAAATTGTTGATTGTTAAGTTGAACATATCCACAATTTGGATACCATTTTGCATGTTCTTTAAAAGGTTCATCACCTAACAACCAATTACAAAGACCACCATCGCAATAAAAACATTTTACACAATCCATTATTCCTAAAATTTCAAAAAAAACTATAAAAATTGTACAAAAAAATTAATTTGAATAATATAAACCTATATAATAAAATCCTGCATTAACAAGGCTTTCAATAGATACAGGTAATTTTATATTTAAAGACAACTTCGAAAAAGACTTAAATCTTGAATCAATTGAACAAAAGTTAACATTTATTGGTTGACTTTTTATAATTCCGACATTTTTATTGTTTTGAATTAATGATTCATTATGATTTATATTTCCATTATTTAACTCGAAATTAAAAGCTCCACAAACATCATTTCCATGAATAAAATTAGAACCAAGCAATGGATTTAAAGGTATGTTCCCAACATCACATTCCATGATAAATGGACATCTTGGAAAATGTCTTGCATGTTCTGCTACTGGCCTTTTACCTATTTAAAAATTTAAAAAATATTTAAAAATTTTTTGTTAAAAAACAAACCAGGTTTCCATTCGTAAATCTCCCCTCTGCAAAAGGCGCATTTAACTCTATCACCATATAAATAAAAAAAACCAGCATTTGCTAGGTCTCTCGGTAAAACAAATTTATGTGGCCAAGTTGATGTCTCAGATACTGTAAAAGTAAATACTCTATTTGATTCATTTTTCATAAATTCAAAAAAATTTTGAATTTGAATATCAATTGACAAATTTTTAGATTCTTTGTGAAATTCCATTTGTAATGTTTTCTTTTTTATTTTATTGCAAAGAAGATTTTGGGAAAAATTATTTATATTTAAATATAATTTTCCATTTTTTTCCACGATTTGACATTTTTATAATATGAATAATGAATAAAGTTTTAATGAAACTTTTTTAATTTAAATTAGAATATTAATTTTAAAAAACTTGTCTGTTTATTTTATATTAGTAAATTATAAATGTTTATTTTAAATTAAAGTATGTATTTAAGATAAAAAACAATCTGACATTCTTTAAATTACAAAAAAAATAAATTTAAATATATCAATTTTTTTATCA
This sequence comes from Phthiracarus crinitus, assembly GCA_034698025.1. Taxonomy (NCBI): domain Eukaryota; kingdom Metazoa; phylum Arthropoda; class Arachnida; order Sarcoptiformes; family Phthiracaridae; genus Phthiracarus; species Phthiracarus crinitus. The sequence continues at coordinate 65,230 of JAQGAW010000001.1, forward strand.
ATTTCATTTTTTAATATATTTTAATTATTTTTTTATTTATTTAAATTTTCGAATTTGTATTTAAAATATTTTTTATTAAATTTTATATACATTTAAATTTTTCATAACTAATATTTAAATCACTTTCAATTAATAATAATAAAAATTTTTATTTTAACAATTTATCTTTCGAAATTTTTTGATTAAAGTAATTTTTTATCTGAATTATTTCTTCTCATTATATTTAAATGATTTTAATACTCAATATTTTGATATTGATTTGCTAATAATTTATTATACTGTAATCATTCAAGAATAATTTACATTGAGTAAAACTCGGGCGAGAATTCTTTTTCAAATTCCAACAATTATTTAAAAATGAATATAATTCTTGTGAACAATTTACAGGTTTTTCTAACCTATTTCCCATTTCTAAAAAAATTATTAATTCTTCGTAATCTTTAATATTTGAATATGGCTTGTCACCAAAAGTAAGAATTTCCCATAATAATATTCCATACATCCATACATCGCTTTTAAATGTATATATCTGAAACTTTAATGATTCAAATGAAATCCACTTGACCGGAATTGGCTCAATAACTTTTGGTTTAAAGTAATTATTTTCAACAAATCTTGCCAAACCAAAATCACTTATTTTTAATGTTAAGTCTTCATTAACTAATACGTTTCTAGCAGCTAAATCTCTATGTAAACAATTTTTCGAATGTAAATATTCCATTCCATTTGCAACCTAATAAACTTTTTTTTAATATTTTATATTTATTTAACTAACATACTTGATATGCAAAGTTTAACAAAACATTGATTTTGTTGTCAATTTCAGATTCCTTAAAGGTTTTCAAAAATTCTTTCAAGTTTCCATTTGAAGCATATTGATAAACAATTAAAAGTTGTTCTGAGTATTAAAAAATTAAAATAAAGTTTTTTAGATATTCATAATTTAACCGGGTCATAGTTTACAACCTTGTTTTTTGATATATTTGCAAAAACCAATAAGATGGACAATATTTTTGTTTTCTCCAATTTTAATCATTGTATTTAATTCGGAATGTAAATTGTTTATTTCTATTGCTGAATGATTTACTTTTAACATTTTTACTGCCACAATTGTTTGGTCTAAACCAATCGTACTTGTATATAAAAATGCTTTTTTCACAATTCCAAATTTTCCACTACCAAGTATTGTTTCTTTAACTAAAAGACTTAAATGTTTTCAAATTATAATATAAGTCATGTTAATTAGAAATTTTATAGAATTTTAAAAAATATTGATACTTTACTTATTTCGTTGAATTTCAAAACGAAAGTCTAATGCATCTTTATTGTAATAATCGCAAGTATTTAAATTGAATTTCAAAACTGGTTTATCATTATCATTTTTATTATAACGGAGTTTTGTTTTCCTAAATGACTTCTGTGCAATGAATTGTATTTGTTTTCTTTTGTAAAGTTTATATAACAGGTATGATTCCACAAAAATAATACAAAGTAAAAGCAAGATTAATATAAAAATTTCAAGTTTCCAATTAATTGAAGTATCTGTAAAAATCAACTAATTACTTAATATTTTTGATTGTTTAAAATTACCATTTATAGAATCAGATTGAACAGATAATGAAAATCTTTTTATCGTTGTTCCACATGTACTTTTAATAATACATGAATATGTACCAGAATCATTTTCAGTCAAGTTTTCAATTTTTAAATAAAAGTATGTTTCCTTTAAACTTAATCCCTTTAAATTATAAATTTTGTTTATTTAATATAAAAATATATATTTTTTACTTACATTTGTGTAGTTTAATTGAATAATATTTTTGGTAGTTACTTTAATAAACATTACAAATGTTATTAATGATGAATAATAATTACATTCAAAAACAGCTGTTTTATTCATTTTTAGAATAATAGAAGTAGGATTTTTTGTATTTAGAAGTATAAGCTTATTGTTAGAACATATATTATTTTCGTCACTCATTTTATCTAATTTTAAATTATTATCTTCAATGCTTAGTACATTTTTGTTCTTTTTATTTTCTAAAATATAAATTTTTAAAAAACTTTATAGAATCGTTTATAAATTATATAAACATTTACCTATAACGATAACAAAGTAATTAAAAGATATATTTGCATGGCCACCATAAACTAAACAATAATAGCTTCCACCATCTAAATAAGTAGCATTTTTTATCATATAAGAAGTATTGAATTCATTATTCTAAAAAATTAAAATAAATTTTAAATATGTATTTACAAAAAAAATTATATTACTTGATTTAATGAGGTTGAACTAAATTTTTGAATGGTCACAAAATCCTTTATCCATGATATAGTTACAGAACCATTTGCACTTGCACAATTGCATTGTAGTAAAATATTTTCACCAATTTCAACATATAATTTTTTAGAATTGTAGTAAAATGAACACAAAACTTATAAAATAAAAAGCAATTAATATTATAAAATTTTAGTAAAAAATTCTACTTGTGTTAAATTTTGGTGGATAATTGAAATTCTTTGTTTCTTGAAAATGTAATTTGAAATGTAAAATGAATGTTGAAAACGTTAAATTATTAATAGTTGTACATGTATAGATTCCTGATGTCTTTAAATCTACTTTTTCAATATAAAATATATTTGTGCTTTCATTTTCTTGAACTTTAAAGTTTTTTGTCCATATAAAAATATCCATTTTTTTTGGACAAATAAACTCTACTTCATTAGTATCTAATAGAATAAAATTTTCATCAAAACTTGAAACATTTTTAATTACAAATATAAAAACAATTGCACATAATATACATTCTTTTAAACACATTTTACAAAATCTAGTTGGTATAAATTATATAACAAAGTTGGATTTTTCTTAACTTACTTATGCGAAAAGAAATTTTTATTTGAATTAAATAAATTTGAAATTAACTTATTTATTTTACTTATAATTTTTTTCTTTAAAAATGAAATGTTTTAGATTAAAATCTGTTAAACAAAGTTATGTTAAATTCATATTATTAATTGCAAATTAAACGACAATACATATAATTTTAGAATTATAAGAATAGATTTTAAACAAAATTAGAATTTTTCTTATTTAGGATTGTTTTTTGGGGGGAATTGACTTCCGGCATAATTCGTGTTGTTATCTCCCCAACTTCTTTTCGGGTAATCCTTATCATCTTTCTTTTTGTCGTTTTGAGAGCTTGTTGATTTTTTGTCTATTTAAAATTTCAAATATATTATAATATGTTAAACAAAATTTATAATTTATTTACCATCTTTTTTTGAACCATTTTTATCATCATCGGATTTTTCTGACCCAGCCTTCTTCATTTTTATTTTTGTTATGTTTTATTGAAAAATTTTAAGGACTTTTATACGCTTTCTAAAAATTAAATTATCGTTATTAAAAATAAATTCTAAAATAAAACAAATTAATTAAAATAAACAATATATTTTGCTTAAATTAATATATATTGTTTTCTTTTTTAAATATATTTAATTTTTACATGTTAAATATAAATTAAGTCAAATTATATAAAATTTTGATTTAATTGTATGTATGTATGTATGTATGTATGTAGGAATGAATGTATGTATATTTGTAAGTATTGATTAATGTTTGAATGTAAGTTTCTAATTAATTAAATACAAATTTAAATTTTATTTTTAATATTTAAAACAAGAAATGATCATATAACTTTTTTAAAACAAATATATAAAATATTTTAGCTTTATAAGTAAGTTATTTTGCTTTAAAATGAAAAAATTTCACTCCATATATACACAAGCCAAAGCAATAATTTTGTAATCTAATGATTTGGATCGATAATAACACATTTAATACCATGATAACGTAAATACCAATAAAAATTTTTTTTATAAATTAATCTTACATTATGTAAGATAATAATAATAGAATATTTGTGGCATGTAATTCTTCAATGTCTTAAAATCTTTTTGTTTAAAAAAACAATAGAATTACAAATTGCCTAAATTTATATAATTTTCACTTTAGTTAAAATAATATTAACAAGTTTTAATTTATTAAGAAAATATATGTATTTTTTCCTCAAATCTACAATTATTACTGTAATAATCTAGGCTTAGGAACTCTAAATATCAAGTATCAATAAACTATGATTTATTGATTATGAGCGGAGTAACCTACTTTTATATTAAATATTTATATTTAAGTTTGTTGTGATTTCCTATAATAATTATTTTTAATTAACTTTAATGTTTTTAATAAAGATTATTCAAAATTTAAAAATGTCTAAAGAAATAAATTATTTTTTTAATTTAAAGATTTTATCATTTAATAATTTAACTTTCATATCAATTAATTTATTTAACAGAAATTTTATTTGAATTTACATAAAAATAATGAATATATTTTAAAGCTTTTATAATTGAATTTTAAAAATTTGATTGCATTACAAAATAACGAAAAAGTTAATTAATTTAATCAAAAATATCATGGTTTTTATATTAGTTTTATAAATTAAATTTTCTTTACAATATTACTTTTTTAATAATACATACAAACAAAGAATTATAAATTAAAATCAATAATAGAAATAATTACGATACAATTAATTTAAAAAAAATTAAATGTTAACATTAACATACAATGGTACAGTAATGTCCGAAGGTAAATCTAATTGACTGCTTTTAATTTCTAAAAGACCAATATTTAGTTTCTGCGAATTACTTGTGGAATAATCATTAAAATTCTGAATAATTCCATTATTTAAAAAATGATTATTTTGGTTTCCTAAAATAATTTCATGTAGCCAAGGATAATAGATATTATTTGATAAACTAATTTGTAAGTTATTTGGTATCCAAAATTTGACCAAATTTATATTAACACTATTATCAACATAATCCAAACAAGATAAACTACATGAAAATTTATAAAATATTTTTGGATTATTTTTTGCTTGTTCGATTAAATTGTGAATTGTTATTTTTGTAATGTTAGGACGAGAACCAAAAATAATTTCTCTAATGAAATTACAATTTTTAAGTAAAGCAATTATTCCAGTATCTGTAACATTTTTTAAATCTATGGTATTGGAACTTAATGCAATCACTTCTAACATTTTAAGCTTAGATATTTCTCGTAAAACAAAGTCATTAATATTTTTATCAGTTGTTATTATTAATGATTTAAGTCCTTTTAAGATAATTCCAATATTATTAAAAAAGTTTTTACCAAGTTTATTGCATCGAATAGTTAGATGAGTCAATTGCTTACAACTTTTCAAGCACTCAATATTAATTACTTCAATTTTTAGTTTAATTGAAATTTTAAGAACAGTTAACTGAGAAAATTTACCAAAAGATTGAAATATATTTTCGTTAATTAGTTCATTTCCATTTTTTGTAGAATTAACTGAAAATTTAAAATACTTTAATTTTCTACATTGATCTGAAATTTCAATAAGCTTTTCATTGATATTAACATTACTCTGGGAATAAAAATTAAATATTAATGTAAGTTTCTCAAGTTTTTTCATAATTGATATACTTTCTAAAATCCCAATAAGACTCAATTGATTTACACTATGAGAATAAAGAAATAGACTTTTTAAATGTTCACTGTAATTTTTAGCAACTGATTTAAAATCATTTAAGTCATATTGGTGAATTCTTATAAATAATTTTCTTAAGCTTTTCAATGGTTCCATCTCTTGAACTAAAATAGAAATATCGTCACAGATCAATGAGTGAAGATTTTTACAATAAAACGTTAATATTTTAGCATAATTGTTACAAAACCTATTAGCATAATCATGTGAAAATAAAACAGTTGGCGTTATGCAAAGATGTTTTATTTTCTCTCCGTAATTTTTTCCAAAATTAACAATGTGTTTCATTTTTAATCCAATGATATCTATCTTTAGCGACTCCATATTTTTACAATACATTCCAATTATTTCAAGATGATGTTTGTCAATATAACAACGTGATAATTCAATTTTAGTAATATATTTGCATTTTCTTAGAAGATTTTTTAAAACATCTTTATTAATTGTTTGCATATTCATGTTATTTGAAAATCCACTTGCAAAATTATTAACTTCAATTGGCACTAGTATTTCTTTCAAAAACGAACCATTATTGGTATTGTAACGAACCATCTCAGTAGGATGAACACAATTAACAAATCTATATAAACAAATTTTATGTTTTATTTTAATAACATAAATCATTCTAATAATAGTTTTCTAAATAATTTAAATTATTGTTTAATAAATATACAAATTGATTAATACAAATCAATAAAATATTAAAAAATATTTATAAATATTTTTCATACAAATCTTTTTGTTTGAGGAAAATGCACCTTTTCCATTGTTTACATATTACTTCATATCTTACTTTGTCTTTTAAACTAAGAAATCGAAGTAATATTTCGCATAAATCATCGCCAAATCTTTCGAAAGAATTTCTTGAGTAAATCATAACATTTTGATTAAAATAAGTGTTAGTTAAAATGAAGCTTTTGAGTAATTTATTATCCATTTTTTAAAAACAATTTTATAGTCAAATAAATAGCTAACTTTTAAATTGGAATTTTGAATTATTATTTATTAGCTAAAAATTAGTTATTTTATTAATTTATATGCTGAAAACATTTTAATATATATATATTGCATAATTCAGACAGTTTAAGGAATTGTTTTATTTTCAGGCGTTTTTAAAATATGTTTTAAAATTTAAAACTACTGTTAAAATCTATTATAAAAAATATTTGTAATATTGTAATCATCTTTTGCATATATATAAAAAACATTAAAAAAAATTATAATTATCATAAAAACTTAATCATTTTAGAAATTAAGATATTTACAGCTTTATTTAAATTTAGAATATATATTTATATAAATTGACAGGATAAATCTATTATTTTAAACATTTTTGTTTTCAAATCAATAACAAAAAGAAATAATAAAAAAATATTTGATCTAATTTTACTAAATTTCAGTATAAATGTAGCATAACATTTATTATCTTTTATTATTTTAATTTCAAATACTAAATCTTAAATTTATAAAAAATATCATTATTTTAAAAAAATTTAATTTTTCTGATTTTTATTATTTTTTACTTGTTTCATTTTTTTAAGATTTATTAAAAGTTTAATTAAAAGCTTAATATAATAATCATTTTATACATTTCAACAGATTGATTATTGTAAATTTCTCATTAATAAATTTGTTATTTAAATACATAATAAAAAGAATTATTAACTATTATATTCCATAAATTCAACTAAACATTTTCCTTTTCGCGACAATTAATGTGTAGTCATAAAACAATGTTTTCTAAAAGAAGATTATTATTGTTAAATTTAAAGTTAACATAAATAATAAACCTTTTAATTATGAATAATTTTTAATGTTTTTTCTCGAAGAATTTAAATTTAATACCTAGTTTTATTAAATAAAATAAAAATCGTAAAATAGAATGTATATATTTTAGATTTTGATTAAATATATTAAAGAATCATTAATTAATTAATAGATATGAAGGATTGATTTTTACTTTTGACAAATATTTTATTAAATAAAAATTTTTAATTTGAAAATATTTGCATTTTTTATAAGTGTTTAAAGTAGATATTTGTTTTTTTTTCAATTTTTCACGTATTTTTCAAAATAAGTTCTCAATATTAACAAGAGTTGCCAAATATTATACTAAATTAATATTCATGATTAAATAAGAAAATAAAATTTATAACCATTAAAAAATTAAGAATTAAAAAGACAACAAAACCAAAATAACAAACTTTTAAACATATTTTAATTGAAAAAAATCAAATGTATTATATATTGTTAGTGTTATCAAAAAAATAATAAAATTCAGAATTTTCAGGAAAAATATATGGGGCTTAAAATGCTGATTTTAAATGAATCACTCATATGTGATAATATATTTGTTATAATTCTGTTCAAGAAATAATGAATTTCCTAAATTTTTCGACTATAAATAAATAAAATTTTAATAGTGATTAAAAATTAGAAATAACATATTTTTGAAACCCAAACAAATTCTAGATATGAACGGTGTCCCGGCACATAAGCGAAAGACATGAAAGCTTATAGTCATTAAATCTTTAAAACGGAAATTGCTTTATTCAAATGAAAAAATTATATTTATTTTTATAAATATAAAATAAATCATTTTGCTAATATTGATATTTTTAACAAAGAATTTATTTATTGTAAATCTAGCTTTTTAATAATTTTAAAAATAATGAATACAAATAATTATCTTTTTTTAAATGAAGAAACTAACTGGATTTAAAATTTTTAATATTATTATATAAGATTATTATTAGTTTTCTATTTATTATTTTAATTATTATATATAAAACGTTTTTCTAAAAAATCTAAAATATTAATTAAGTTTGAACAACAAAAAACAAAATTATAATTGTAAATTTTATTATTAAAAAAGTATTTAAATTATTATTTTTAATTTTTCGTTTAAAATTATGTTAAATACTAAAAATCGATTTTAAATTCAAATTTATTCAATTAAATTCTCAGAAAATAAAAATATTAATGAATATTTAAAATTTTAATTAAACCATTCTTGACAAAACTATTTAATTCATAAAAGAGTTGAAATTTAATTAAAGAACTCTAAATGAAAATTAAATTATAATTTAATTAATCATTTTAGAAACCAATAAATTAAAACGAAATTTTATGATCAAACTAATATTTTTAAAATTAAAAACTTATTATTTAAATGAGTTCAAAAAACAACATAATAAATAAAATTATTTTTTAAAAAAGTTATTTTATATTCTCATTTTAATTACATTAAAATTGTTTATTACATTATTTACTCAGAAATTTATTAAATTTATTTTTCTTTAAATTTTAAATGTCAAATGAAACGTATTACTAAAGTATATTATTGAAAAATGGATTTAAACGGACAAAATATAAAAAAACTATTTATTGGTGGACTCAGTTGGTATGTCAGTAAGCGTGACCTTTGGTTTTATTTTGAAAAATTTGGAATAATTACTAAAATAATTTTAAAGTACGATTATGAAACTGGAAGGCCAAGAGGATTTGGATTTATTACTTTTTTAAAAAAAGAATATATATCTAATGTTTTAAATGCAAGTCCACATATTATTCTAGGAAAAACTGTAGATGTCAAGCTAGCAAAATCAAGATATGTATTTAAAAAAATATTTGTGAGCGGAATAGACAATAACTTGTCTGCTTTGGAAATCAAAGGATATTTTAATAAGTTTGGGAATGTTGAAGATGTTGAGTTGCCATTTGATAAAACAAGAAATAAAAGACGAAATTATTGTTTTATTGTTTTTGAAAAAGAGGAATACGCAATAGCTGCTTGCAAAGAAATAAAGCAAACAATTATGGGGAAAGAATGTTTCATAAAAAAAGCAAAACAACAATATTTACGAAAAATTCAAAAATCAAAAAAACAATATTATAAAAAAAATGAATTCTATTATAGTTATAATAATAATGAATGTATCAACTGTTGTAATCACGGTTTTATTTAGCATAATTTTTGAGAAAATATATTTATAATATTTTATATATATATATATTCAATCCATTAGTTTAATATAAAAGATTAATAAATAATTTGTAATTTAATTTAAAAAATCTTTATTAATAATTGTAAAATAACCAAGTAAAATTAGAAATACTATTTATTTTTTAAAGTTTAAAGTTTTAAACAATATTTTTTTTACCACTTGTGATATTTATTTATAATTTATTTATTATATTTATAACAAAAGCTTTTCATTAAATATTATTTTAAATGTTTAAATAATTACAACTTTTTAACACTAGAAAGTATAATTATACAATTTTATTTTAATTCCAATTTTAAAAGATTAGTTTTTAGATATTTCGTTTAGATTTTCATTTGAATTAACGCATCCCTCTTTTACATCTTCATTTTCTTCAAGTATAACAGGAATATTTCTTTTACCGTTAATAATCATCTCCGTTCCATTAACTGTGTATTCAATGCTAAGATATCCATCAGATAAATATGATGCGACCACAGAGCTTATATCAGTTTCTACAGGCAACTGTTTAAACCGAATAATTTTTCTTTTAATAAACCAATTAAATTCATCTTTTTTAACATCGTGATCGCAAATAATTGATAATATTTTATTACTAGTTATTTTAACTACAATTTCATTGTATGAATAGTTTTCAACATTAAAATAAATAAGGAAATTGTTTTCCCCAATATGCATAAATGGATAATAACAGAAGTTTATATCTGCACAATTTTCAAGCAAAATTTCTTTCATTGTATTTGAATTAAAATTTTTGAACATTGAATTTAAGTAATACTTAGACATCTTAATTTATGAATATGATTTGTTATTATTAAATTTTATATATTAGATAAAATTCAAAATTTGTTAATTTCTTTATTTAATTAAATGTTTATTAATGTATTTATTTAATATTAGTTTTTAATATACACAAATCAAATTTAAACAGTTTGAAAAATGTATTAAATATTATTATATTAATTGATAGAAAACAAAACAATAATTTAACAAAATTTTAAAAATGTTTGTTTTCTTTTACAAAGAAAATATATAAAAAAATATATAATACATCATTATGTTATTTAGTTATTTCTTATAATAGCACAATAAAATAATCTAACAAAGATATTTATTTAATAATTGTTCTTATAAAGTATTTCTTTGAAAAGTTTTTTTAATGAATTTTAAAACAAATTTTTACCTAAAACCAATTTTAACTTAATTACCAAAATTTGGGTAATAATTATTTATCGATTGGTTTATTTATAATTTGACTTGATTTATCTTTTTTAGATGAAAAATTATTTAAATTAATCTGAGTAAACATCTTATCTATTGTATTATCTATTAATTTTTGGACTTTTATTTCATAATAAATGTTATCATTCTTCATAGAAATTATTTTTTTAATAGGATTTTTTTTATCCATTTCTATTATCTTTCTTTATTTCTAAACAAAATCTTATTTTTAACAATCATTTAAAATAATTTATAACTTTTAAGGATTTGATATATTTTATAACTTTTATAATAGTTTTATATCTTAATTTCTTAGAATTCGATAATATAATCAAATTATTCAATTTTAATCTTATAAGTTATCAATTAAACTGATGAATTAATTTCGTGAATAACTGCTAAAGTTTTATCTTTATTTTGAGAATCAACGATTTGTTCATCATCAGATGAAGATGCGTAGGATTTTAATGATGAGTTTTCTAAATTATGATTAATATTGCGTTTTTTCACACTTTTATCATCCGTGTTTGTCTCATAGGTTTTTACATTTTCATCAACAGATTCCATAATATTACTCTTATGTTCGCTCATTTCTAATGAGTCATCATCATTTTCATCTGTTTTAATTTTTATGAAAGAATTTTTTGGAAAACAAAAGGAAATAACAAAAAAAATTAAAAAAAACACAAGAAAAATTATGATAAATAATAAAATTATTTTTATGTATTCCATTATGTATACTTTATTTAAGAATAAACTTAAGTTTTATTTATTTAAACTTATTTATTCCACAACTTGCTTAACTTTTAACAAATATGATGTAAACTATAGCTGCTTATAAGACATAAAATTATGATTTTCAAATATTGGAGAAACATTTCATTTGATTTATATAACAACTTAAATTAAAGTACTTAAGAACTTTCTAATGTAATGTATTTTAAATATGTAAATTAAATAAGATTTATATAAATTTTATAACATAAATTATTTACTTTTGATTAATAAAGAAAATATACCACATGTAATCCATATTTATTTAAACTTTAAAATCTTTATTTTCCATAACATTATTTAAATTATATAAATTATATAATTAATTTTTGCGAATTAATATTAATTAATATGTATAAGGTATCAAATTATCAATTTATTTTCTAATATATGCCACATGTATAAAAAAATAAATTTTCATAGAAATAGTTTTATATTTCTTTGTTTTTTAAAGATATTTATCTAAGTTTTCTAAAAATAATATATTTTTAGCAAATAAACAAACCTAAAATTAAAAAAATTCATGGTTTTTTTAATTTATTGTCACTTAGAGATTAAACTAGTTTTAATGGAGATTTTATACAATTAAGGATACATTTTTAAAAAGATTATAATAACATTCAATTGGTACCATAAATTTGACTATTTATAAATTTATAATAATTTTAAATTTTGTTTTCTAAGAGCCATTTATAAAATACGGAAAACTTTTTAAAATAATTATTTATATCCAAATTATTAATAAAAATATAAACAAAAAATTTCTTTACAAAATTATAAAATACGTCAATTATGATAACTTTACGTTTAAATTTGGCATTTAGGCTTTGAATGTAAAACACTTATATTATATTAATTATGTGATATATAATCTTATAAGGTGTTCTTATATTTGTAATAAAATAAAATAATTTTACTTTTAAAGAGATATCTAAGAATTTAGGAATTTAAAATAACAAGAAAATTTAATTATTTTTAAAATTTTTTAAAAATAATTAAATAATTTTATCAATTTTTAAAAAAACTAGCAGATTTGTATTTTCTATAAATACTCTCACAACAAAATTAATTGATTCATTTCTTTTTAGTATTAATTTATAATTAAAGAAACAAATTTTTGTAATTTTATTCTAAAAAACCATGATTGAAGAAAATAATGAAACTTTGTTAAGCAAAATATCGAAAAATAGTATCTCTAGTAAATTTTTACATTCAAATGAGATTAGAGACGAAGTTATAAATTTATTCAATAAAAATTCTAAGACTTTTAAATTAGACAAACAAAAATCTGAAGAATTGAATTGTGAACCAAAACTTACACAGCAGTTAGATGACAATGGAGTTAAAATTATTGTTAAAAAATGTTTGCCAGATATTTTTAAAAATCTATATAATGAAAATGAGCTTTCGATTTGGTGTGTTGCGGGGGGTTATACAGCAAATATATGTGGTATTACTAAAGAATATGATGATCTAGATGTTTGGTTTTATTACGAAAAACCTCTTAAACCAATTGATGTTAATTTTTTTATTAATATAAAAATCAAATTATTCGACTTACTTAGAAAATCTTTGATATCAAATCTTCAAAATGAATATGGGGAGGATAGCTTAATAAATGTCAATTTTAAAAAAAAACATGAAGGATTCGTCGATGACGATTATAATTATAAACCTATAATTTCTTCACATTTTGGTATGATAAATTTCAAATTTTGTATTTCAATAAAAAATTATGGAAAGATTTGTAGTCTTGATAAATACGGATCAAATGTTCAAATACTGGAATTTATTTTGGATATTGACTTTATTATGTGCTTTGGAAACTATTTCTTTAATAATATTCAAAACAAATCTATAGTTTATAATCTCCATTTTAAAACATTTGCATCTATCTTATTTGGCGTTTGTGTTACAGGAACTTTTGATTTGTCTATATGTAAAGGATTTATATGGTATAACTATACAACAGGAAAACTTAAAATAATAACAAACCATATTTTTTTGGAACCTAGAGAATTATGGAAAAAAGTTCTTTTTGTTGAAAATAGTGTGGCTGAAAAAGTTCTTAACAGAAGAGAATTTAAATATCGATCGAGAATTCAAAATAATCATAAAAGATCAGATGAATTAATCAAACATATAAACACTGAAAACAAACAATATAACGAAAATATTACTATAAAATTATATTATGAGTTATTATATACAATGTTTTCTGATAAAATCAAAATGGACTTTATTTGCAAATATGAAGAAAATAATTTCTAAGTAAAAAAATCGTTTAAAATTGTTAAATAACATTAACAACTTTGAACATATTTGTGGAAAAACTAAAAATTAACAAATATCTTTAAAAAAATTATTTTAATAATATTTACTTTTTTAAAATTTCGATTTAAATTATAGCAGAGACTTCCATTTCATATTAAGACTTCAACATTTCTTGATGAAAATGACATCAAATATAAAAAAACATAGTCTTAATATGTACAAACATTATTTAGTTAGACTGGAATCATTTTCCAAAAAATGGCCACACGAATTTGTTACACCAACATCGTTATCTGAAGCTGGATTTTTTTATTTAGGAGAGGATAGAGTACAATGCGCTTTTTGTGGAATTAATTTAAGTGAGTGGAAAATTGGTGATAATCCTCAATCTATTCATTTAAAAATTAATCCTAATTGTGAAATAAACAAGAAAATTTTAAAAATTAATTAATAAATATTTTATGTTTTAAGTTTGTAAGAAATTCATAAAATTTTTAATGATATAAAATCCTAAAGCTTAAAAATGTATTAAATTATTGATTATATATTGATAGGTGAGATTTCACTTTATTTATTTTCAATAAAAAACCATAAATTTTTAAAATATTACTCACAAGAAAATCTTGTTTTATTTAATAACTTTTACTAACTGCAAAAAAATTTCAATTGTTATAATTGATTTTTAATTTTTTATATATTGTATTATTACAATAAAATCTTTATATGAAAACAATATGTATTATAATTAATTTATGTAATTAGGTTTTATTAATTGAGAGATTATAAAAATCTTTCATACACATTTGGATTAATAAATAACACAAGCCATCAATAAAGATCGTTAAAATAATTTTAATACACATTATTAAGAAAAAATTAAAATTATTTAATAAAAACTGAATAGTATAATTTGTTTTTTTGTTTGATTCTAATAAAAATTAATACTCATTAAAGACTAAAAGTAAGTTTATTTTAATGCGCACTATCTTGTAAAAATTAATAATTGGTTTAAACCTACAGCAAAAAATACGTATAACAAACAATTTTTAAATAGAATTATTCCAATGATACTATTCAATATTAACGCGTTAAGTTACTTTGATCAAAATTTTATGAAAAATTGTTGTTTGATTACAATTTACTTTGAACAATGGAATATCGGTTAGAAATAAACTAAAAAATCTGAAAGATTTAAAATATCTTTAAAACACTGTTTAGGAGATTCCTTAAAAAAGAATAATTGAAATGACAATTCGTAGAGAAACCATAATTAAATCAAAGATAATCATTGATTTTTTTTATATTTCTAAACCAACAATGTCTAATATAAATTATATACTTTTGCCTTTTTCAAAAATAATTGTCTTCCAATATAGTGATATTTGTTCCATCAATTTGAACAGATTTTTATATTTGACAACTAAATTTGATAAGCAATCTATCTACAATAAATTCAATGTATTTTGAAGTTAATCAATCTCTTAGCCATTACTTCATTTAAAAATTCAATTTTAATACCAAAATATTATATACTCTTTTTGTAATACGATTTCATGGATTTGGATTAATGTTTAAATATTTAAAAACCAAAGTCTCTATGAATATTTTGAAAATTATTTATTGCATCGTTACAAATAGAGATTTCATAATATTCCTCTTTATTTCAAGCAAAAAATCCTCTAAAAAAATTTCTACAACTAAAGCAAAAGAAACTATTCTTTGGCCATAAGTTGATTTTTAAGATAATATCCAATTCTCAACTGAATTTGATATATTTTTTAAGCAGTCAAAGTTTTGAATTGCATCATATATGTTGAAAAACTATTGATTATTACAATAAAAGGTTGTCAGTAATAAAAAGTTATTTTTAAATTAATGTTTTCGATAGATATTTAAAAATTATTAATAGAAAGTAATTCATTTATTTTATCCTCAATCAAAAATCTGCTCACTTCTCTTATTATTTTTCCTACACTTAAATCGAAAAAATCTAGAATTCTATAAAGTAACGTTCATCATGTGTAGTATTGATTTAAAATCGCATTTATCAATTTGAAGATAAATTTCAAAAGTTAAAAAGAAGCTAAAGCTTTTTAAACATCAACAAAATATATTAATCCTGATGAATCCTTTTACGATTTCAAATTTTTTAAAATATATTTTATTTTCCTTTAATTTTAAAAACTTTGATATGACATAGATTATATATATATAAATTAATCTATTTAATATATATTTTTACAAAAAATTTAATTTATTTGATTGTTTTTCGGCATTAAAAATAAAAATTTTTCCAAAACACATACATATAAATTAATATTGGACTACAAAGGAATATTTTAAAATAAAATTTAATTAAAATATTTAATGCACATTAAATTTATGGTTTATTAAAAAATGTTATGTTATACTTAGTGTCATTTTTATAAATTAATAATAAAACTACTTTATGGAAATTTTAAATATTATTTACGTGTTAAATGTAGAGCGTATGATGTAAAAATTTATAATATTACTACAATAAATAAAATATACTAGATAATAAATAAAATTTTTTGAATAATATAACCTTAAGTTTTAATATAAATATTTAAGGCGTTAAAGGAAATTCATTTTTTTACAAATTAAAAGAAATTAAGCAAAAATTTTGATGGATTGATAAAAGATTTGAAAAGAGACACTATAGTTTTGCTAATATAAAATAAACTTTAATTTATATTAAATGAATCTTTATTCAAAGAAAATGTAAGTACTTTTTAAAGTTTTTAAAGTTAAAATTTGTATTTACGAATTTTAAAGTTGAAATAAATGAATTTTTATAGTTTAATAAAGGAAATAAAATGAAAAAAAAATATTCGTTGAGAGTTAAAGTATTAAAAAGGATGGCATTGAAAGTTTCGTTGCAACATGGAATTGATGTTCCTCATATTAAATTAAAATCATGTAAAAAAGTTGATAAAAATAAATTAGACTTTCCAATTTCAGAATCTTTATTAAGTAAAATAATTAAAAGATCTATTAAAAATAAAAGTAAAGTATAATTTTTTTAATATCATAAAAATTTAATCATTTTTGTCGTTTAGATTCTTTAAAAATATTTAATTTATTTTTAAAATTATTATAAAGAATTCCATTATAAAAATTAAAAAAAAGATAAATCTCAAATAGCAAATATATTTTAATAACGTTTTATTTTTAAAATTTAAATTATTTTATTTATATTTAAAATTAGAAACATAAAATTGCTATCATTTAAAAGAATATCTGTAAATACAAATTAAAATATCAATTGCCTATTAAAATATTAATTAATATAAAAACACATGTTTTTTGTTTTATAAAATAGATGTCGTTACAAAATCATTAAATAAAATTAAAAATTTAAGGACTCATTTTTATGTTTTTCGTTATGATTCAGATATACTAAATTTGATTTGTATTAAGGAAATGTGAACAAAATAATCACTATCTTGTTGACTTATAAATTTAATGACTTGTTGAAATAACATTAAGTTTGTAAATTATGTCAAATATTTGTTTGTCTCATGAATATAATATTTCAAAAGTATTTTCAAATCAAATAAATGAAAACTATAAATCTATTGTTAATAAATATAAAGCATCTAAAGAAAATCCTAATAATTTGGAACAAAATTTGATGAAATTTCAACACAATTGTTATTGCAATCAAAATATCCACGAATATAAAAAAATCGAAAATGTTAAACAATTAAATCAAACGAATTCAAATAATATTAAAAATTTAATCCAATATAGTATACACACTAATGAAGAAAATCAAAATAATATTGATGAAAATAAGTTTATTTATCATTTAACATATGGAAATACAAAAATTGATGAAAAATATAATTTGGATTTAATTGCGAAGATTAACACATATCAAAAAATTAATAAACAAAATATAGAAGAAAAAACAAGTGTAAGTGAAAGTTTTAATCAAAAATTTGAATATGTCTCGAAAAATTATTTTATAACTAGAAATAAATTAATAGAAGACAATATTAGAGACAGATATATAAAAGTTTGTACAGTTAAGAACAAAAATTCTATTACTTCTAAAAATTCAATAAATAAAAATAAATATAATATTAACATTACATGTTGTATTTGCGAGTTAAATTGCAATAAAGATATATTAAATTCCTACAATGAAGAATACTATTCAAAACCAAAAGGCCAAAATTTATTAAATAGTAATATGTGTGATAAAAAGTTTTGCCATTTTGTTGAATTATTGCGTAAAGAAAATATTGTAAAGTCAGAAGAAATAATACCAAGTTCTAAAACTAATGTAGAATTTAAACAAGTAATAGATCCACAATCAGTAAATCAACAAATTAAAATAAACGAAGTGTTCCAATGTAATATATGTTTTCAATTTATTCCTAAAGAAGATCAAGAATCAATTTATAATTCAAAAAATATTTCTTTTGAAAAAACAACAAAATATAAATGTTTGATTTGTGAGATTAATTTCAACAAAAGAGAAAATTATATTATTCATAATACATTAACTCATTCAAAGCCATCATTTAAATGTGAAAAACTAGTTAATGGAAAAATTTGTGGAATAGTTTATGGTCGAATGTATGAAATGAAGAAACATTTACAAAGTACACATTTAAAAGAAAGACCTTTTAAATGTATAGAATGTAATAATAATTATACATCAATAAAACAGCTAAACATGCATATAAAAAGAGCGCATAACGAAAATAAATTTTTATGCGATTGGAAGGATTGTGAATATTATACTTTTAAAACTAATCTTTTATTAAAGCATCAAAGACGGCATTTAATTCCAAAAATACATAAAACACCAAAAATTGATTTTGAGGTGTTTAAATGTTTGAAATGCGATAAACAATATCGACAAAAGACATCACTTCAAAGACACAAAAATCAATCCCATCGCATACACAAATATTTGTGTGATTGGGAAGACTGTAATTATTCAACTGCAATCCGGTATCGACTAAATGCACATAAAGATCGTCATTTAAAATTAAAAATATTTCATTGTAATTGGCCAGGATGTGAGTCTTCGTTTGTAATTAAATGGGATTTAAATAGACATTACAAACGACATAGGGATAATAATTTTCTTTATAAGAATTGTAAAAAAACCTTTTAAATCCAATTACAGTTTAAAAAGCCATTTAAATATAGTCCATTCAAATACTAAACATCTTGATTCACTAGTTTATAATATAAGTAAAGTATGAGTTAAATAATCATATGAAAGCCTTAGATAATTGAAAATAATTTAATAATGTTCTGCAAAATAATTTAATTATTTAATGAAAAGAACGTTTCTGCGTAATTTTAAGAAATCTTTGATTTAAATAGGATTAAAGTTTTATAAAATAATTCTAAATTTAATAATGATATTTTTTAAATTAATAAAAACATAATTTTATATTGAATTTAAATAATATTGATTTAACTAAAATAATTTTCTTCCATTTAAGAAAAATTATTATAATATAGATAATTTTATTAAGAAATAGCTATCAATAATATATTTAAGAAATTAACTTACATAGAATTTTATTATTTAATGTAATGATAAAATTTTGAATAAATTCTAAAAAGTACTAATTGATTAAGGGTTTTATTAAATAAAACAAAATATTATTTATTTTTAAAACATTTATTTTTATAAATATATATTCTACTTATCAAAACATTCTTTACATTAAATATTTGTTTTTATAAATACACCTTTTTAAAAAATAGTTTAACGTAATTAAACAATTAAATATACTCCAACAAACAATAAAATATTACTTAATCAAATATAATATTAATCTTATATATTTAACTTTATAAATTTTCTTAGTTTTATCAATCTAAATTATATTATAAAAAATTACATATCATTTTTTACATTATTATAAAATATATAATAATTAAAATACAATATTTAGAATTTTCGTTTCAGTATTAGTATTCAGATTTCTCTGTGTCATTCTAAATTTCTTGTTTAATAAATATTTTTTAATAATTATATTAAATAAGTATTTTTTTCTTGCTTATAACTAATTTTGTAATCAAACTATTTAAACTATTTAAGATGAATTAGAAAAAAAGAATTTTATAATTTAATTTTTTTATTCTAAAAAATTGCACTTGGTATTTCATTTTGATAACTGTAAAAAAATGTTATATCGGGTGTAAATAAATTTAGGATAATAAAAACAATTAATAAATTTTTTTATATATAAATATTTATAGAAAAATAATAATTGATAATAAACAGATTTATAACGAAATTTTTTATGTAAATCAATCAATTATTTAAACTATAAAATATATATATGATGTAATTTAATTTTTTTAAAATACAAACAATTTTAAATATATTTTTTGAGTTATTTTAATATATAAAAATAAAAATTAACAAATTATATACTTAATACAAATAGAAAATATCTAAAATAGATTTATCCAGTATTTTTAATTAACAATTAAATTGATTCCATTTAATTTTTTTAGTTAATTTTCTTTAGAAGTGTTCGATAAGCTTAAAATTTATTTTTCTGCAGAACTTATATAAAAAACTAATAAAAATATAATTAAAATTGCAATTGTGAAAACAATGAGTAAAATTAATAAATATAAGTCATTTAAACTAATTGAAACTCTTTGTCTTGTAACAGTTACGTTTCCATCAACATTTGTTGTCATTTTCATACTTTTAAAACATTTAATAAACAGTAACTTTATTTTATTAGTTTTATAAGTTATTTTATTGAAAAGTAATATTTTTTATAACGAGATAAAAATTAAATCTGAAAGTTATTTGATAAAAATTTTTTAATAACCTTTATATTCATGAAAAAAATTTAATAATCCTAGTACAATCCTAAATATTTACTTATATTTCACAAAAAAGTAAAAGAAGCAATCGAATATATTTTAAATCAAAATTTTAATTTTTCAAAATTTTTAATTTAACTACATTATTTTAAAAATTGAAAAGAATTATATATTTTTAATCTACCAAAATAGTTTTTACGAAATATTTTTTTGTTTATAAAATCAAAATTATTTTATTTTAAAGACAATTTGAAATACTATAATTCCATTTTATTACGTTTTTAAAACTAATTCAAATAAAGAATCAATAAAAATTTTTTGATAGTTATATAAATCTATTTGTCATTATTTAATTTAAACTATAAAGAATCTGTGGTTGAGTATGTAATTGTATGTACGAAATTTTGGAGCAGGTAATGTGTAATGAAAGATGGAAAATTTAACAAATATGCCAACAGGCAAATACATATATAGAAACTCCGAATTTAAATGAAGAACCTCCTTTTAAAGTAACGGGAAACAAATATAAAGTTTAGATCGCTATTAAAAGAATATTAATTTCAGTTGCTTGTTATAATATATTTTATTGTATTATTGACTTTTTTACTGATTTTTTATAATAATAATTTTTTTTCATGTATCAAAGACGATTCAATAAATATTTTCAAAAAAATAAGTTAACTTTTTAGTAATAATTTTTAGACTTTAGAAGTATTGTTGAATAATAATTATAATCTAAAAAATATGTGCAATTAAAGTACAATATCTAAATATTTCATTTAAAAGATAAAACATTAATAATATTTTAAAAATATTTAGATTTATAATAAATAATAAAACATAAGAAAAAGATAATAAATATAATGTGAATAAAATTATCTTGCAATGTAAATTAAAACAATTTTATTATGTATTTCAAAATAAATATATTATAATAAATATAAATGTTATTATTATAATAAAAAATGTAAAAATATAAATATTTTGAATTTTTTTAGTTATTAAAATTCTGACAATTTAAAAAATTTTATATTAAATTCTATAATATAAAAATATATAATTGTTTTATACTTGCTTACATAAATATTATTGATAAACTAATATCCCAAATTTTAATTAAATCTAAATTAAAAACAAAAAAAGAAATGATAAATATGTTTATTTAAATAAATTATTTAAAAATGTTAAAGTATGTCTATTTAAATAATCTTTTTTTTGAAATTTTAATAAATTTTTTATCATATTTTTAAAAATAAGTAATTATATAAAATATTTACGGAATACAAGACTATTTTTGAAAAGAGATCATAATCATGTAATAAATTATTTTATAAAAGCTTATAAATTTTGACTAATAGATGAATAATTTAATGTTAAAATCATAAATGTTTTTTTGGAAATAAATATTTTTATACTATTGTAATTAAGTTAATATTAATAGGCTTTGTATGTAAACCTTTAATATTAGCGAAAGAAATAATATTATAATAAGCTTCAAAGAATCCAAAAGGTATTTTTATTTTCTAAAGATAATCTATATTATTTAATCATTATAATATCATAGATAATGGCATCTGATCAAAATATTAAAGAAATATCAACTTCTGATGAAAATACGAAAAATAGTTTAACTTCAATTGATTCAGATTTCTCAGACTCAACAAAAAATTCAATTAAAGATCCTATTAAAAGCAAAAACATTGAATCAAAGAAAAAAATTGTAAATAAAAAGTCAAATGGAAATCAAAAAATTAGTGGAAGAAAAACGCAAATTGGATCACCGCTTATTACCGATGATTTCAAAATAGGTGACAAGTTTAGATGCAAGTTATGTTACAGAAATTATAGTTGGAAAAAGTCTTTGGTTAAACATTACCAGAACTACCATCCAAAAGATATTGATAATAAGTAAATAAACAAATTTAACTTATAATATTTTGTTTACAAAATGTTTTAAAAATTATTTCCACAAATTTAAAATAAGCACATTAAATATACATTAAATATTTATATTTTTATTAATAATTCCTAGTATAATTTTAATTTTAACTTATAAAAATCAGTATATTGAAAATAATATGAAAACTTTGTAATTTTATATTTTAAATTAATAATAACTAGGGATATGTAATGGTGCAAAATTGTTATTAAAAAATGTCCAAAATCGTTCAGTATTCTTTTAACAAAATTGAGATTTCGTTTAAAATTAAAATCCCAAAAATTTTCATTAATCGTAAAAATTCAAAAAATCATTTTAAAAAATAGTTATATATTTTTTATTTTTAATTAAATAGTGCATAATCATAAATTGTTTTAAATACTACTTAATAAATTATTTACTTCTATTGTGTATAAAAACATTTAAGATATTTAAAAATATCTTCTTTATGTATATTTTAAATAAAATTTTAAAAAACGTTAAATATTTTAAAAACCATTCAATTCGTTTATTTAAGTTTTACTTATTTGGGCCTTACATTATCTCTTTACTTGTTTTAATATTTATTAGTATGATTTTAAAATATAGTTAATTAACGATTTTCAAATCCCTAATAATTAAACACAATAAATATTAGATATATTTATAAATATAAATAATTTTAATTTTATCATATAAAATAAATAGAAATTAACGATTTCTTAATTTTTGTACTTTTGAAATAAAATAAATGGATAAGTTAAGATTAGCTACCGTTATACGAAATGCAATTAACAAACTTTTATATATCAACAATCGAAAAAGCAGGAAGTTTTTTATTTCAAAATTTGATGCATATTTAAGAAAAGTTAATGAATTAATCAACTTTAACAACTGGATAAGTAATGTCGACACTATAAAATCTTGCAATAGAAGGTTTGGTCGTTCATATAGTTCACAAGTTCAATGCTATGACTCGAAAATTTATTTTTACCAAGAATCAATTTTTTATTTTTGGAAATTATTATCAAAGATTAAAAAAAAATCTTTTAAATAATGTTCTGTTCTAATTAATATTTTGTGGAGAAAATTTTGATTTGTTAAATTTTATCTTAATAAATTTATTAGAAAAATAAATTGTTTATTAATTCAATATTTTCTTATTAAATATTTTCTAACCTAGTTTTGTTGTTTTTAAAAAAAGAATATTTATTAACAAATTATAAACATTTGAAGGATATAAATTGTTCTTTTTATTTTTAACAAAATTTATACATTACAAAAATAGAAATAATAATTAAAAATATAATTCTCAAATAGTGGAAAACTAAAAAAATTTTGAAATACGAATTATCGGTAAAACTATTTATAGTAATTAATTTTATACAAAGTTGTATTTATTTTTGGAATTCATAATTTTGAGTCAGTTCTATCTATCTTCTAATTCGTTTTCAATAACCATCATTTCATCATTTGTATGGTTTTGCGTATTAGTAAATGAACTTGTGCTTGTGATAAAAGATTCTCGCAATATTAAAGGAGCATTTTGATAGATTCCTGAAAATTTATCTATATTTAGTTGATGAGTAAATATACTTTTTTTTCTCTCTTCAATCAAAATTTTTCTGTGCTCGATTTGTTCGATATTCATATTTAAAACAAGCCCATCAATAATATTATCTACAACCAATTGTTTATTTTGATTTTTTATTTCCTCTCGACAAATTGGACAATACTTTTTACCAATTGTTGAATTTTTCCATTGTTCAATACATGCAAAACAAAATGTATGTGAACAATTTAGATTAACAGCATAAACAAATAATTCATGACAAATTGTGCATGTTAGTTCCGAATTAAATAAATCATCAAATTGTTTTTCAGAATTAAAATGTAGTTTATCAAAATTTTTTCTTCGTTCTCTTATATTCTTGTGAAGATCAGCATTTAAATTTTTTTTAATATTAATCAAACATTTATAATCAATGTTGAATTCTTTCCTAGTTTTTTCAATTTCCTCATATTTCTTTTTATCCAAATCTTCTTTCAACCGCTTTAAATTTTTCTTAGATTTTTGTAAATTATTATTTTGAGGTTTTTGTTTATCATACTTATCATTTTCATTTTTGATCTGAGTTAAATTATTTTTTTTAAAATCAGAAATGCTATTTATAGAACTTTTAGCTGGAACCATAACAGCACTACGAATAAATTTGTGATCTTTAACTAAAGATATGTTATTGCATATTCCATTTTTCAATGAAATTATCTCTGTTTTGCTGGAAATAGGTTTTGAATTATTACAGGAGGAGGCTAAGTCTTTACTTTCATAACTATTTGATGGTATTTCAATTGATGATATAGTTTCATTTCTTTTAGTCTCAACAACATTTATTCTAAAACTATTTTGTGATAGTGTAGAAGGAATAGTCATTGATGAGTCAGAGTGTCCAAAAAATGGAACTCGTAAGAAAATCGGTTTTGTAGTACATAAAGAAATATTTGTGTCAACGTTTATAACATTTTCCTCTAAATTATAGTTAATAACAAATTGGTAGATAAACTTCGATTCTGATATCGGTCCAAAACATATTTTATCTCCATTTACTAAATTATAAGGCGTATAAGGCTCTACTTGCCTTCCGTCCGTTAGTGCTTTTTAAGTCAGTAATTTGCCATTTACTATCGTAAAATTTAATGCAAGCATGTTTTCGCGAAATTTCAATAGAATTAATTCTATAACTGCAGTCGTTATCTCTACCAATTATCAATTGATTTTGGTGAAACTTTGTATTGTTCAA
Source organism: Phthiracarus crinitus (assembly GCA_034698025.1). Taxonomy (NCBI): domain Eukaryota; kingdom Metazoa; phylum Arthropoda; class Arachnida; order Sarcoptiformes; family Phthiracaridae; genus Phthiracarus; species Phthiracarus crinitus. The sequence continues at coordinate 90,671 of JAQGAW010000001.1, forward strand.
TATTATCACTTTATACATGTTGATTTCATTATTATCGATAATGCGCATAAGTGCTGATAATTGAGTCGTCATTTTTATGTTTCGCTAAAATAAAAAAATTTTAAAATTTTAAATTTAAAACTAATTAATCTTGTATATAAATAAGTTTTTTCAAAAATACCATAAAATATTTAAAAATTTAAAATTAAATTATTTATATAAGACTTTTTAAAAAAATTTAGGCTTTTTGATCATGAAATATTTGTAAGTATTTTATAACATTTTTTAGTTACTATTTATATAAGAATTAAGCCCTGCCCACAAAATTATCTCATGTTATATTAGTAATAAACAACACTTATAAAGATTATATAAAATAGTTTCAAAATTATTAAATTATACATATACTTAGAATTGTATTTTAGTTTAATTTAAAAAATAGTAATATTTAAATTTTGTAATATAAGAAACTACCTCTAATAAAGTTATAAATAACTTTTTTATTATCCAATATTTGTAAATTCAATGTTGTAAACTTACAATTAAAAATTAATTTTGTATTAAATTAAATAGTTATTTTGTTCTTTTGAAATAAAATATTTTTTATATAGTTTGGTTTAATTTAAGTATAAAATAAAAACAAAATTTTTTTTCTATTTTTAACAAAGGTGTTAAATTTTTCATTATATACTCAATATTATAAAATTTGAAATATTGTTTAATTCTTAATAAAAATAATTAGAACTTAAGTGAAATTTATTTTCTTTATTTCTTATTTTACAATTATATTATCCAAACATTTTTAAGTATAATTAGGAAAGTAATAAGACATTTTACATTTTAATTATTTATTCTTAATTTATATAATATAAATAATGTTGAAAATAAAAAATGTTTTAAGCGATAAATTTTACTATTGAAATTGATTAAAAAAATGATAAAAAATATTTCAAAAAATAAGATAGATATAATTTTTTTATGTCAAGAAACTTTTTTTTGTTTTTTGATTGTTTTTTTATTTAATTATACAAAAAAATATAGAAATATCCATTGAATTAAGAAATATAAGGAACATATTTAATGATCTGTGTTAAATCTATAGTGTTGTGTTTATATTGTTGACCAACAATATTCTTTTTTTGGATAAATTACTTTTATATTATATTTTTTACTTTGATCACATTTATTTTAAATAACTGATTAAAAAATTCTAATAATATGGAAATAAAATTCTCATACTAATTAAATGAATTAATTTGTTTTTAAGCGTATACTCATAAACGCAAAAAGATGCCTTATTAAAAGTAGGTTTACAACAAAAATTACACATGGATTAATTTAAATTCAATTATTTTAATGGCAATTACTATTTTGTTTTTAGTTCATATTTTATGATTTTAAAGTACTCTATTAAAGTAACTTCTTAACTATTTTAATACATAATTGTTTATCATTTAAACATTTTTAAGACAATTTATGCTATGTTTTCGGAAGTTTATTGACTATTTTTATCATTTTGTTATGTTTATATTTAACAGAATACTTTTATAAAATATGTCAATAGTTAAATGATAAGACCATCATGTAAACTTCAATAACGTTTTTGAATCAACTGTACTAAAAATTATAAAATTTATTAAGTCCAAAGTAAGAAAATATAAATATTTTATTTGAGTTGACATAAAAATCACAAAATATCTACTGTTAAAAAATTTAATCTATATAAAAAACATAATTAATTGATAATGCTTCATATTGTTTGTTATCAATTTGTTGATGATATATGCGAATTGAATTATATATATTGTAAAAACAGTTCACATAAATTATCATCAGATATATCAAAACATTTTCTGCTAAAACATATATTTTTAAAATATATTGCAAATTAAAGAATCTTTTAAGTAAAAGAAAATATTAAACAAAGATTTTTAATGAAATGAAATGTACACTCAGGTAATTTTTGTAATTACTAGATATTTATTATTTTGTTATTTTTACTTTTAATTAACATAATTCAAAAGATTTATGTATGAAATTCAATTGTATAAAAATATTTCTTCACTTATAGTTTTTTGTTTATTTCTTTTCAGATTACAGATTTCAGACTAAAATAAATTATAATATTTTTATAAATGAAATAAATTTCATTAAAAAATAATGAAAAAATATCTTTTATGATAATAAAATCTATTTCAGCATTCGGCTAACGTGAAATTTATATAAACTGTAATAATCCTAATTATTACCTAATTACCCAACAATAGCCAGTGGGCAATATAATAATTAAAGTCAATTTTATCAAATAATATAGTGGGCAGGCTTTGCAAGGAGTGCGAGCTATACATGAAAAATTTTTCTTAAGTATTTTATTTAGTATGACATAAAGTGAAAAGCATAAAATTTGAATTTTGGTGTTTATGATGCCCTTAGATTGAACATAATGGCAATAATTGTAACTTTAATTAAAATTTATAATAAAAATGCAAATTTTTTACTCGAAACGTTATTTTCATTAGTATTTCATGTTTGAACATTTTTTATATTTTATATATGAGAGAAATAAAAGAAGTGCCTGCTAAAGATGAAGTGCGGGCTATACAAGAGATAAAATTACTTTTTGCATAAATTATTTTGCAATTTGAATTATATTTTTATATAAAATATAAATTGATCATGGTTTATTTAAACATATATTATATTTATATTTATTAAAATGTTAAATAAATTAATATCAATGGAAACTTTTAATTAAGTAATTAAATGCATATAAAAATATCGATTATAGTTTTGGTTTATTTATTTAATGACAACTGTTTATATAATAAAACAAATTATTATTATTATATATATCTATGAAATAGAATTGATTAAGTTTTTATAAATTTCGATAGCTAAAGATTAATTTTATAAATTCGTTTAAATAAAATTATTTCTTCGATTATAGTATATTTTTCGATTTAACATAATATTCAAATTATGATTGTATTATGTAGTGTTGTATTTTGCAAGTAAAAGTAAGTTTGTTAAATTAATGACTTTATTTTACTTCAAATAAAATGAAAAGAAAAGTAAAATTTAACTTTTTCAAATAGAAAAATTCAAAGTAAAGTAAATTGAAAATAATAATAAAATATACAGTTTAATGAAATTTTTAAAAAATTTAAATCTTTTGATTTTACGATTGAATGTAATATTTAAAACAAGGTCGAAACAAGATATAACTTTGTATTTTTTTCTGATAATTTTTATTCTTTTAAAAATTGATAAAATTAAATAAATTAAAAATTTGTATTGTTTAAAGTGGAAAACAATAGAACAAAATTTAGAAAATGTAAAATAATATTTTATCTAAAACACTTATCGAGCCAATAGTATTATTCCGAATACACATTTGTATTCTTAACCAATGACGTTTTGACAAGTAGTATAAAAGTCACAAGTGTTGATTGTAATTTTTTAAAAATTGAATTATAAATTAAAAAAGTTCTTCTATTTGAAAATTTTTTATTCTAGTATTTATCACATTAACTTGTTTCAAAAATATTGGGTTTATTATACTCCTAAAATTTAATAATCAGGTAAAATATGTATTTATTATTCGTTAAAGATATTAGTTTTAGTTTAATATTTTATAATTATATATCGATAAAAATTGTAAAAATGCTAAGTAAAAATGAAAACATTTAAGTTTTCATTTTATGACAAAATGTTTATAAAAAATTCATAAACAAAAATTTATTTATGTATTATAAATCAAGTTTCAATTCTATTGATGAAAATATTAAATAATTATCAAAAAATTTTAATTTATATCAAATTCTAATTATAATTTTGATATTATTTTCAATAAATTATTATGATGTTTTTTCAATAATTTTGCAATTACTATGAATGAATTTGTTTTTAGAATATTCATTAACAGAAAATTATAATTTAATTTTAGATTTGTGAATAAAATATCGAAATTATATGACTATTTTTTATTGCAATATTAACATAATACCTAAGAAATTAATCAGTTAAAATTTTAATAATTTAAATTTTTAAAATTAAAAAAAATATATACAAATTGTATTAAAAATTATTATTTAGAAAGTGCGGACATGGAAAATGTAACTAAAAAAGTGAACATAATAACTGGCTTAGCAGAATATGAAAATATAATTGATGATTATAATATTTTATCATTATTTGAAGTCGAAGAATTAATAAGTAAAATAATTAATCAAGTTGAAGACGTCATAAAATTACCAATAGTAGCAATTCGAAATTTGTTAAATAAAAGTGAATGGAACATTGAAAAACTATACGAGAACTACTTTCAAGAAAAGATTTCTCATGAAACTAAGAAATTATTAAAATCAAAAGATTTTAAAAAGTGTTTAATTTGTAGTTGTGAAATCAAAAATGATAAAAACATTACTTTAGATTGCGAACACATGTTTTGCATACATTGCTTAAATTTATATATAGTACAACATATTACAGAATCATTTGATGAAATTAAGTGCCCAAATTATATTAATTGCGAACAGTATATAGATGATAAAATAATTGAACTAATTACTGATGATAAAACAAAAGATTTACACAAAAAACTTGTTATAAAAAGATTTCTACAAAACAACAATAAAATACAAGGTTGTCCTAATTTTCCGGATTGTTTAAACATTAATTAAATACTAAACAGTGATTTAAAGTTAATTACTTGTACATGTGGCATATTGTTATGTCTTAGATGTTAGGAAAAGTGGCATGAACCAATTAAATGTGAAATGCTTAGAAGCTGGAAAAAAGAACTTTTGAATGAAGAAAATACAATTTATTACAATTCCTTTTTAAAAAAATGTCCAAAATGTATGATGATTTTAGAAAAAATTGGTGGCTCTAATCAAATGTCTTGTTTAAATTGTAAACATATATTTTGTTGGAAATGCTTAAGTACAGAACATAAAGAAACCTGTAAGGAAACTAATACATTCGGAATACTAGATATTTATGGTATAAAAAAAGATTTTTTCAAGTATAAAATACAATATAGCAATCAAGAATATAAGTTTAATGTTGACTTCCATCTTTATAATAGTTTTAAAAATATTTTAGAATTAACTGATAAAATTAAAATTATTAATATCATTTTTATAAAATTAACCTTTAATGCAATGATAAAGTGTAGGCATGTTTTAATATATAGCTATCCATTTTTATTTTATTTCAAGGAAAATAATCAATTAAAAATATTTGAAGAGAATCAGTCATGCCTTGAAAAAAACTTAGAAAAATTATGTTTTATTTTAAAAATTATACATAGACAAATTTCAAATTATACTTTTAATGTTGATTATAAAATCAATAAAAAAGAATACCTTATTTATTGGAAAAACAAAGATCTAAATGATTATGAAAATACAATATTAGATGATAATGTTAATTGTGTAAATATTACTTTAAAATTTTGCGAAAAACTTTGCGATTTACTTATATCACATGTTAATGTTGGATTTGAAAATGGGTATTGGGAAATTGAAAAAGTTTGATTTTCTATAATTAATCATAGTTATTTTTCCAAAAAAATTTAACATTTAATTATAAATAATTTCATTTAACAGAAATAATATATAAAAATTTATTATGAGAATTTAAAATCAAATATTATATAATTTTTAACAATAATAAACCTAATAAAATATTGTTAAAACTTTTTATGAGTTTATATCAAATTGTTCATGTTCAAAATTATTATATTTTTGTAAAATAATTTTTAACTTTATTTATATAACATTTTTCATGGTTTTTAAATTCTACTAAAATATATAAGAAAAAATTTAAATATTGTTAATACTGTTTAAAATTTTATTTATTATTATAAATTTATTTAAACGCTTTTAATAAACAAAAATTTTTTTAATATTATAAATTTTTATAACAAACTAGTAATTATATTATAATAACATTCAAACAATTAAATTGTTTTTTAAATTTAAAATTAAATGTAACATTATAAATATTTTCAGTATATAATTCAATAGTTATTTCTAAAATATTTAATGAACATTTTTGACACAGTATCACCGATTCCTTTAATACCGGTAATCAAATATCTAAAAATATTTAAATATTGAAGAAACGTTAAGATATTCAAATCAGGTACACTTATTTAAATAACTAATATCGATTTAATATAATGCTTAAATATACACTACAAAGGTGTTTTTTAAACACGTTGTTTGATATGTGTAATTGAACAGTGTTTGTATGATCGTGTCTGTATGTGTATCACTGTGTTAAAAGTTTGAGAGCACTTAAGTAACTGTTATAGTGAATATGATAGTAAGCGCTTAAATAGGAATTGATTACTAATAAGTAATACAATTATAACGATAATAAGCGCTTATGGGTAATAATATGGATTGAGTAATATAACGTTGAATAATAAGTAAAGGCTGAGTACGAGCTAATTATTATTAAGAAATGTGTAATATTTGAGGACAATAGGCAAGAGTTGGATAACTATGACATTAACGATAAATAGAATATATTTAGATTAATTAGCTCTTAAATATATTATTAATAATGGTAGTGGGTGGACTCACTAAAATATATATTTTAAAATATTCTTTTTGAATTAAATTTAACTCTATTATTATTTATAATGTGCACTTTAAAAATATAATTATTAATAAATGATTTATAAATTTTTATATTCAATTTTTTGATAGATTTGAAGTTTTTTATAAAATATATAATAGTATTTTATATTTTAAATGAAAGTCATGAGTTTGGTAAACCTGATTATTTCATGTAGTTTTAAAGAGATCAGATTTGGAATTTTTCTAAACGTTGCAGAATATTGAATTTATTTGAATACAAATCTAAATCTATATAATTTACTTGACCTAAATAAATGTTAATATTTTTGAAGCTAGAATTAAATCCATTCCTGATCATGTAAACATTTTTGTACAAAATTTTACCAGTTATTTAATGATACTTTTGATATTTCAAGGCATACTTAAAACTTTAAATTATCATTTCCAATATAATTTTGTCAATATAATAAAATGACAAATAATTACAGATCTTTTCTAAATATAATTTAATAAATCGTTATTTATAATAGATTAAATGATAAAACTATTTTAGTTTGATTCCAAATGTTAATTATTGAATTCTTCTATCCAATATATAAATATGAATAGTTGTTTTTATCAGATAAACATTAATTATTTTGTTTTTGATTTAACATGAATTTCTTTTTAACATATTGTAAATCAAGGCAATCCCCAATTGGTAAGTATTTAAGAAGCCTCTACTATATCCTTGAAAAATCTATCAAAACATTTTCTTTTATTGATGAGAATACTCCTATGAATGTCTAAAAATAAAGAAAATTTGATAATTTTATATAAAAAAAGATGACTTTTTTAAAACAAAATCTGCTTTAAAATCGTATTGGTTCCAATTTATTTGATAATTAAATTTTAAACATTAGACGTATTTTTAATCAAAGTAAACTTCAATTGTTGTATAGTAGTTATTATTTGATTTAATAATTTTTTCAAAAATAATACTGGGGTTGTGATATTTTATATTCCATTTAAAATATAATCATTTCCTTACAATAATACAATTTTATTAAATAGGTAAAATTTTAAAAATTTTTACTGATTAATCATTTTATCGAAAATAAATTTTTTATTAATAATATACAAAGAAATATTTTAAATAATTTGTTGTTGATTTTTATTAATTTGAACCATTATGAAGTATGTTTGATTAAACTTATTTAAAATATTTCTTTGTATATTTTAAATAAAAAATGTTTATTTTATATTTTTGATAATTTAAATAATTATATAATACAATTTTATAGTTTAAAGAAGTATAAAACAATAATAATGATTTTTAATTAACTAAATCTTTAATAAAAGTTTTCTAATACATAATTTTATTAAAAAAAATTTTAGCTGTTTAAAAATTTAAGATTTAATTAAGGATTTTCTAATACAATTTGTGAAAAACTTTTAATAATAGATTTTAAAATTTTAAATTTATAATTAGTTATAGTAGAAATAATAATTATTTTAAAGAAATTGTAATTACAAAAAAGTTTTTTCATTTACAAAATTTTGTATATTGATTTATTAGTGAAATTTATTAATTATTAAATTTTAAACAATTTCCATATCTTTAAACCTTAATATAAACAAAATTTTTAAGCAATAATTACAAAGATTTAAAACGAATAAAACTTAAATAAAAGTGATTAAGTTTAAATTTCTTTGAAACATTTTTAATTAAATATTAAAAAAATTCAATTATTTTTTGTGTTATAAAAGTTAAATATAATTTTTCTTTTGTTATAATTAATATACGTTTCAATTAAAGACAAATTAAATTTTAATTCTTTAGGATAAAATTCGATTTTTTTAATACTTGAGCAATTTTCGATAAATGATAAAATACTTAATGTTGTTACACAAATATTTTCTTCATCTGCTTGATAAAAAATAGAGCTATCTATTTTTAGACTTTTTAACTTCCTCAATTTAATTAAATAGGTCAATATGCTAACAAAATGATTTTCATTTGATTCTAATGTATATATATCAAGTGTCTCAAGTTGTGGTATAAATATATGAATATCTTTAAATTCGTTGCCATTTCCAATAAAATTAAAATAATCAATCTTTAGATATTTTAAAATAACACATTTTTTCAGAATCTTAAAATTTTTGATTTGATTACAATCAAATATCGTTAACTTTTCTAATGATTCAAAGCCATATTTAAAAGCAGTTTTTAAGGATAAATTCAAACTTAATATCTTAAATACTTTTAATTTCAAGCAAGACAAACCTATTAATTTTAATAACTCACTACACTTTTGAGTATTACTGTATGGAAAGCCAAAACAGAGGTTTTCAATATTTTCAAATTTTGCCAAGTCTTTTATTAAGTCAATTCCTAAACTTAAATCAATATATACTTCCAGAGATTTAAGTTGATGTTTAAAATGAACAACAAACTTTTTTAGTTTGTTATTTTCAATCCAATATCGACCAATATTTATAATATTATTTTCAATATGTGAATTGTTTGTAAAATAATATTCTAAACCGTTTTCAATATTACAATTAGAAAATATTGTTTTTAGTTTTGGACATGATTGTAGAAATAAAGATAATACTTCTTTATTTACTTTGTCGTAAATCTTAACCTTCTCTAAATTTTTTAAACTTTTTTCTACGAAGCATTTCCAACAGTTGAGTTTAATTAACGACACATTATAAATTGCTAAATTCTTCAAATTTATAAATGCATGACTCAAAATATCCAAAATTTCATTGCCTAAACTGCAGTCAATAACGATGTTAGTAAAATTTAAACATTTATTCAATACAAATTTTAATGATTGCATATTTAATTTCGAAAAATTTTCATCTTTATTGCAATAAAATAAATCTTTAATAAATGCATTTTTAAATTCTTTATTTTCTTGTGTAATAACAGACTTTCGATGGGAAATTACAAATATAGATTGTTTAATAAAGATTGACCTATGGAACTGTTTATTAACGCAATATAAACGAAAACTATCACTGATTGATAAAAAACTTAACAAAACTTCAGAAATATCATCACAAAATCTATTATAAGATGCTTTATACATTTATTCTAATATTTTAAATATTCATCACTTGTTTTTATGTAAAGTAATTATATTATAAACTGCTTCAATTAAGATAAAATTACTATTATAAATTATGTTTGTTAAATTTGAATAATAGATTTTTTATTTTAAATATCAAAAATATTATAGTATTAATATATAAATTTTAAACATTATCAAAATATATACATTGATAAATATGTTTAAAAAACAAAAAATAGAAAAGAATCAATTTTTAATTATATAACAAAAATTAGCTTTTATAATAATTTTTTTGGTCAAACATGATTTATTATAAATTATTTACTATTTAGTTTCTATTGTTGGCCAACTATATTATATTTTGTTATTTCCGCATTTTTTACATTTACTAAATATTTTTCTAATGAAAAATAATTTATAGTTTTATAATATATTGTTGTAAATATCACTTCAGTAAGTGTATTATAAATTTTATTCATTTGTGTTTTACCACTTGTCGAAAAACAACACATAAATTGTTGTTAAGCGGACACTCAAAAGAATTATATATGATAATATGATTTCGAGTGTTAATGGTATTAACGAGAAATATTTTTTATTATGTTGTTTTAAACAATAGATTATCCAATTCTATAATATTTTTAGCATAATTTAATATATTTAAAAGATATTTTTTATTAAAAGCCTTTTTAACAACCATGTAATCAATTTTTATACTTTTTTAAGTCCATATTTAGTTCATTATTATCCATTTTTGGCCATTATAAATCCATTTTAAGCCAGATAGGAGTCTTTTCAACGATGATATTTAGAAGATAGGAGTCTATTTTTATGAAGATAGTAGTCTATTTTTTTTAAAAAAAACCTTTTATTAATTTAGAGAAATAATCCCTTAATAAATATAGAGACCGGTCCACAGAAGGAGGGACAGATACACATACATTTCAAATCGAATAGATTTTTTATATACAGTGAGCTAATATAGCTTAAATTGTCAAAATCGTGCATTAATAGACTAAAGTTGTATAAGTTATTTAAAAATTAAATTAAAATATCATTCGATTATTAACAAAAATTTTTCAATTAATTTAAATTTTGAAATATGTTAATATCTTTCTTCTTATTTTATTATTAGATAAAAAATATAAATAAATTATCAAAATATAATAAAAGTTGTTTAAAAAAATAATTTATTATTAAATGTTTAAAGTTTAAATATTTTATAAATGTAAAAAATAATAAATAAAATGGAAAAGGATTTATTACACTCAAAAGATTTTAATTTGAAATGAGTTCTAGAAAAAATAAATTGTTGGTAGATAAAAATAAATTTTTATATTATACTTCTGAATACGACAAATCAAACTTAAAATTATATGTTAAACAAAAGGATAATTTAGAAAAAAAATTAACAATTCAAGATAATGAACTTGATTATAAGAAATTGGTAAATTATGATAATAATTTGTTTAATCACAAAAATAGCTGTTTTAAACTTTATGATGAAAACATAGTAAAAATGCCAATATCTAAAAATACAATAAAAAGAAAGAAGGTTAAAAGAATACATTTAAATGGATATTCTTGTAAATAATGCGAAACTTATTATAAAGTCAGGTACAAAGGTTTATCGAATGAAGAAATAAAAAGAATAATGAATAAAGGTTCCAATCATAGATCTGAAAACTCTCCTTGCAAATCTCCAAAACATTTTTGGAATACAGATTTTCCTTCAATTGAAGAATGTTTAAGGAATGGAAATATGAAATACGGTTAAATTATTACACTTAAATTAAAAATAAAACAAAATAATTATTAATTCCTTAAGAATTTATTGTTAAAACTTAATTTTAAATTTTTTTAACTGACAAGAATCAATAGAAATTGAGTATATAAACGAAAAATCTAAACGCAATTTAAATAATTTAAAACTATAATCAATACAATAATGTGTAAGAAGTTAATAAAATTCATCGCATTAAACATTTTAGTCGATTTTTGTTCTATCATAGATATATTGTGCCATTTTTATCAATTTACAATGCAATATGAGCCCAAATTAGGCAACATTTTCTACTCACAACTATTTTTATGTCACATTTAAGTGCTTATTTAGTTCATTTTTATTAAGATTTTAGCCTGTCTTTGTCGTTTTAAGCAATTTTATTTCATCCATGCAAGATTTTAATAGTGCTTAATTCAGAAATCCTCTAATAAACATAAATCAAAAAGTGCATTAATAATTATAAAAATTAGTCATACTTAAAGATATAATGAGATACATTATTTACTTTGGTTAAATTCAGATTATAATTGTTTAAATAATTCTTTTAAATTTTTAAATTTCATCTTAAATATTTTTATTATAAATTTCAATATCTAACAAAATTTTTATTAAGAAATATCTATAGTCCGAAAAATTTCTTTAAACAAAAACAAATAGTGACAAAAGGAATCACTTATTTACAATTTCAAAATTTTATTAATTTCCATATGGCTATGGTCAAATAAATTAAAATCATGAAAATTACTGCAAATTTGTAAACATAAATATTTTATTTTTTAAAATTATTAAAAGATTTAAACAATTAATTAAATATTAAGTATTTTATAAATTTTTTTTCCATAAATTTAATATTTTTAATCTTCACTCATCTTCATTATATTATTATTTTCTAAGTATAATACTTTTATTATAATACTATCACATATGATGATTATTGAGTTTTAATTATTTTACCAAAACTTTTTTTGTTTTAATTTCATTAAAATATTCTATAACTTCATTTTTATTTTTAATAACATTTTCAAACAAAATTTGGAAATTATTAATGAAAATTTTAAAATTTATTAGAAAAATCTTTAGAATTGTTAGTAAACTTATCATTTAAACTCTTGACAATAAAGAGGTATAAGATGTTTCACAAATAAAAGTTTTTAAGTATCTTTTTTAGATTTTTGCACAACCTATAATTATAGGGAAAGTATATAATTGAACTTTGCTATACAGATTATAATATAGTTTAATTAATTCTTAATTTAAGTTTTAACTTTGATTTGTTTTAAGTATCAAAAAGTTTACATGATGTATTAATTAATTTATCTTTTATTTAGTTACCTTTACTGTTAGTTGTAAATTTCATAGTAAGCATATCTATATTATAACAGTTCTGCAAATAGTAATAATATTTAATCGTATTATTATTGAAATTATTATATAAATTTATTTTTTTCCAGTTTATGTTAAAAGTAGTATTAATTCATCTTTTAAATATATAATTCTTATTTAATTTTTATTTTAAACTTTAAAATAAAAACAGTATATTTCAATATTTATCACATAATATTAATACATAATTTAAAAGTTAAAAACAATGATCAAACAAGATTTAGAATGATGATTAGTTCATGATGAGATCACTTTGTGTTATATTCTTTGTCAAATCAATAGTTACTTCAATATTTTGAGAATTTTTTAATTTTGTCATTTAATTTATTTTTTAATTTGTATTTAATTTATATTTTATTTTTAATATTTAATCAGTTTTTACTTTTACTTAAAATTGTTGTAATGAAAAAATCTTTAAATTTTGTAATATATTGTATATAGCATTTCAGTGAGTGTATTAAAAATTTTGATTCATTGGTATTTTATATTTCGAAGAGAGAACATTAAATAAATTATTTTAAACGTTTATTGTTAAAGCAATAATGGTTTTACATGTGATAGGTATAAAATCGTTATAATTTTAATAATTTATTTTAAAGAATATTTAATCCCATTTTTAAGCTATTTTTAAAATTTTTATATCGAATTTTAAGCCAGTTTCGATTATTTTAAGCAACTTTTTATACAATTATAATTTTTTTTATTTGTCTTATATATTTTATTTTAAACATATTTTGAACCTTTTTAAACCATTTTTGACATAAAATTTTATTTTTTTAAAAATCCCTTTAATATAAAAAAAATCAAATAAAGTGCTTTGCATATATATATATATATATATACAGACAGACAAATGTCATACAAAATAACTAGCTTGGAATCAAAGTAAGCTAAAAACTAGTTTTGAAGTATAATACTTGTATTAACATTTTTACATAAAAAATGTTATTGCAAGCGTTATTAATTCATTGCTAAAAATCATCTTTAATTCATCATATTTAAATATAAATATTCAATTATTTTTTTAAATATATAGTATTTAAAAAGTATCTTAAATACTACTTTTAATTATGTGAATATTATAAGAAATGTGTTAAATTTTTAGTTAAAAAATTAGAAATGTTTATTGTGAATCAAACTATCTAATTTATCCAATTATGTAAAGGTAGAGAATCGATTTATAGTATATGATTTGATAGTGAAGTATTGATATGACAAGGAAAAGTAATTTGTGTTGTATCGATCTAATGTGATTGATTGTTTTACAAAAAACTTAAAATAAATTTATTCAATTTTTTTATAAATTTTTTTATTAATAACTATTATAATTTTTTACTTTATCCAAGAGGCAGAAAAATTGAGTCTGGGCGTATCAATCTTTTAAAAACACCAATCGCATAATAATATAAAGAAATGTTAAATCAATCTAAAACTTGTCGTTATAAATGCAATATGTATAAAACAACTAATACTATAATTTGTTATTAACTATATTATTGAAAAATAATAAAAATGACTAAACTTTCGGAAAATGAGATTAACGAAGAAATTTTCGTTATATATAAAAAGTTAAAAGGTATTAATATTTCTTACGATTACCACTTAAAATCACTCGATGTTTCGCATTCAGACATCGATGAAAATGGGTAATATTTTTGATTAAATGATTTAAACTAATAAAAATTATCTAAACTAATTTTTTAAAATTTATTTGTATAATTTTCTCAATTAATCTAAAATAATTTTATTTTCAAAATTTAAAATATTCATATAGTTGATGTAAGTTTATTAATTTTTATTTTTTCTCCAGATTGGAAATTTTATTCGAATTATTTAAAGATTTAAAGACAGTTAAGGCGATAAATCCTGGATCAGAGGTAACCGGAGTATGCTTAAAAAAGTTGGGTTGTAAAATTAAAGATTTATGGATTGGATTTAACCATCTTGAAAATCCAAATATTGCATTGGAATCGATTATTTCTGGAAACGGTAAAAATTTACATCACTTTGGAATAATTGTAAATAACTTTCAGAAAACAAACTGGAATCTTATCTTCGAAAATATGGTAAATTTGAAAAGTTTGAAATTGACGTTTGGTTCTATTGGATATGGAACTCTACTTAATATTGGAAAACTAAAAGATTTAGAGACCCTAATCATTGCTGAAAACTCTCATGATGATAAATTTTCAGTTTTAAACGATGATACGCTTATGGTAATAATTCGTGGTTGTAAAAATTTACGATGCTTAGGATTCGCAGGAACAACACAGAATACATGCCGTTTTACACATCGATCTTTATCCGAAATTCCATTGTTTTGTAAGAAAATGCAACAAATTCGGTTTTTAAATGGAAATAATATTATTGACGAAACGTTGTCACAATTGGCTAAGCTGGAATTCATTCAAGTCCTACATCTCACTGCGAGTGTCAATATTAGTGACATGGGAGTTATTGATTTTTTAAAAAGATCCAAATACACAATTCGAAACTTACTTATTTCAAATTGCCCAAATGTTACTAAAGCTATAATAATGCCATGTATCGAAATTGCAAATGAAAGGACAATGGAAATCATAAAAGTATATATAAAAAGCTCAAATATATCAAATTCTTTCAACCATTTACCAGCAAACTTACAATTACATATTAGTAAATAACAGATTTAAAGATTATTTTAGAAAAATCGGAAAAAACCTTTTTAAAGTAAAAAATATACTGCGAAAATTTATCAATATATTATAATTTTACTTATTAACATTTTTTTTATAAAATTTATTATTTACCAAATAAAAATTGTGAAAGCATTTATTTCAAAATAAAATAAAAATATTTTATTATAAAAAATATAAATATTTTTATCATGTTTTCCAGGACTTTGTAAAATGTATTAATATAAAATTAACAAGAAGTATTGTAGCAATCCATGCGATAGCATTTTTTAATATAATAATGTAACAATAGTTCAGAAAATACGGTATTTGATATGTAATTATCATATATTAAAATTTCATTAATAAAATAAAATATTGAATTTTCTAAATATTAATTTAAACTAAAAGAAAATCTTTAAAATACATTTCTATAAATTTGTTTATAAGTGATTTAATTTTAGCTCAATTAAATAAATTGAATTTGTGTGTAAGTAATACTCACTAAAAACTTCATTATGATTTAATAAAAAATCCTATACAAAAAACCTTTAAAAGTATCTAATGGAAATAAAATCAAAATATAAGTTAGCTTTTAAAATATTAACTTCTTTACACAATTAAAACAAAATTTCATATTAAAATGTAAAATAAAAAATTTAAATAATATGAGCTGTCAAAAAGAAATAATGTATAGTTTTCAGTTTTAAATGCGAAAAATATTATAGCTTATGAATGATAGCTACTTATATGAAAAGAGAAAAAAATAAATAATAAATTTTAACTATTATTAAATATTGATCATGTAATATAACATTTGAAGTTGCGTAGTTCGGTTAATCAATATGTATAAGGTGTGGAGTAAATAATAATACCTCTAACAAAAAAATCTTGTTTATAAAAATAATTTTATTTAATAATGTTTCATTAAAATTTATTTCATGACAAAAAATTTGAACTATTATTAGTAGCTTTCGTAACTTTCTAATATGTGCATGGAAACCATAATGAATGAATTTTAAAAATTTATTTATTTAAAAGTTTGTTGTAATTTTTAATTTTAATTTAATTATATTTTTCACTAATTAATTTTGTCAATTTATATTTGTCATTTGCTATTTTATATGTAATACATATTAAATTTTTATTTTTCCAATTACAAGTTCCATTTAATAGTACATAATTAATTAAAGATAAATTTAATAATATTCTTTTATTTTTTATTATTTATAAGATTTCGTTACAAAGTTTTTAAAAAATGTAACATAAAGTTTTTTTTGAAGAATTATTGAAACGCTTTTATTAATCAAATAAATGTAAGTATTTGTTTCTTTAATAAAACAATATTATTATAGTACTAAAATTTTTTTAATTAGAAAAAAATGTCGATTAAACTTCATTCCAAAAAAAATATAATTAAAATGTTCAAAGATAAAATATTAGAAATAAATGGTAATCCTTTAAAACAGATAATTAAATTTTATGTTTATAATATTGTTATTATGCCAAGAATTGATTGCAAAATTACAAGAAAATGTATAGTTTATAGATTTAAAGAAATTGAAAATTCTATATTATTTGACGGGAAATCAAGTCTAATTTCAAAAATAAAGTTGAAACAAAATTCAGTATTTATAACTTGTTATGGAAATATTTTGTATAAAATAAACTTCAATTATATAAATAATTTTTTTATTCAATAATTTAAATAGTATATATTGGATTTTAGAAAATAGTTATCTACTTTATATTTTGATTAATAAATAATTTATTGTAGTTTTAATTAAATTGTAAATTGAAATACATAAGTGTTAATAACTTACAAGACAAATACAATAAAAAACTGTTATTATGGTAATCTGAAAATATTGAAACAATAAAATTAATTTATACCATGTTTTTACATTACTAAAGTGTATAAAGAATGTCACAGTTACAAATATTAATGAAATTTATTTTATTTATTTAATGTTTTAATCATTTAAAAAATAAAAAGCAATATATCATAATAAATTTTAAAAATTTGTAGTATTTTAATTAGAAGTTATTTACAATCTTATTTTTAGGATGACTATTATAGAATGATTATTATATACATAAAAGTAAACAATTTTTCATAATATTAATAAATAAGACTTAATTTATGTGACTTATGTTGATGTTTTTTTTAAAAAATACTTTTTTGGAAACAATCTCATACTAAGGCTTATTTGGAAATTTTCTGATAAAAGTTTCTGTTGATCTAGTTTTGACATGTAAATGTTGATATTAGTATTTCAATGTGGTAAATTAGATTAGTAAGCGTTGGAAATATCCCGTTACAATAGTCAAATTCGCAAATATTAATAAAGAATAAAGCTATATTGTCCGATTTATTACTGGTGTTGAATTTAATGTAATATAAATAGTTTAAGTTGTAGTAATCATAGGGTTTGAAAAACTTAAATTTAAAAAACGAAAGCAATAAACTTTATTTAAAATTACAAAATTATTAATATATCATTTATAAATTTTATAAAGTAAGTACACATAAACTGTTAAAATACTTAAATAACTTAAATATTGAAATAAAAATTTATTAACTAAACATATAAAATATTTTCTATTATCATGAATGTTATGGATGCAATTAAGAAGTTGATTAATTGGGTTTTCACGCTTTCCATTTCGCTGTTTATAATTTCTCTGGCTTTAATTTCGCCACTTGATAAACTAAATTGTAAATAAATTTGAAATACTTAATACAAATTATAGATAAAATAAAAGTTAATCTACACAAACAAAATAAAAACATTTGGTAAAAGTTTAGAATATATAACTGATCCTTATAGGGCTGTAAATTGTTCAAAATTTAGCAATAATATTAAATGGTAAAAATGAAATCAATTTAGGTGACGAAACGTTAAACATTGTAACTGATATTTTTATGAATATTTTTTTCAATAACTTGAATTAAATTAATATTGCTTTAGTTTAATTTGTTTTTAAAAAAATAAATTTATTTTTCAATAATTTAACTATTCATTAAAATTAATTTGACCAAATTTAAATTTATTTACTATAAAATTAAATACTTTAGCTTTATCTTTAGTTACTTTTGCGCTTAAAGTACTATCTATTGAAACAAGATTAACCAATTTGTTAAAAGCTAACCATAGTAAATCTTGATGTATGCTTTTTCTTCCAAATAAATCTAATATTAATTCAAATAATGCACTGAAATATGGCTCAATTTTTATTTTTGTTATTAATACACATTCAGAAAATTTGAAGGAAGCGCTTAATCCAGAATAAAGTATAATTGCCGATTCTGATAATAGAGAAGTTAATGTTATTTTTAAAAATGATTCCATTAATATTTTGGGGAAAATGTCGCAAAATTCAGCAAGAGCTAGCAATATTCTGGATGTAAGAAATATTGATAAGTCTTTTCTTATAGTAAAAGATATTGATAAATAATTTGTAATTTCTTCTCTAAATATTTTATTTTCTACTAAAAATCTAACTGTTTCCACGGTATAAAAACATGCTTCTAAAATTATAGATGATTTGTATTTAGAATCCAACATTATAGCTTCTTTATAGTGTTTTAATAGAGCATATATTGTAGCTTTTATTAAATTTGTTATAAGTTCATCATTAACATTCAAATGTTTATAGAAAACTGGAGAATAACATATATTTTCTCTTTTATAAAAACATAATTCTTCTTCCATAAACTTTTCTTGGCATGATTCCCATTTCTTAATTTGTCTATCATTAATTTGCATGTTATATATAATAAGGTATTGCAGTTCATTTAGCAAGCATGGCTGTAAATGATGATTGAATTTTCTGCATTTAATAACTCGTCTGAAAAATCTTAAAATCAAAACTTTTGATTTTAAAATTAAATATGATTTATTTTCATCGATATAACTTAAAAGTTTAAAATAGAAAACTGTTTGTGTTAATAATTCGGAAAAAACTGTGTTTAATTTATATATAAATTTTTTCTCTATAATAAATATGAAATAATCAATTATTTTATATTTTAAATCTAAATTTTCTAGTATACACGTGTTTTCTTTTAAAATACCAGATTTTATTAATATTAAAGTAAATTTAGAAGTTATAATAGATTTTTTACTAACTTTTTTTGTTTCTAATGCATTATTTAAAATTGTAACAAAAGTCAAAATTGTTATTGATTTTGTTTCATTGGAATATCTAGAATTATCGTTAAAAACAAAAGTAAACTTTGGAAGTAAATGAATAAATTTAAAATAAAATTTATATTCATTTTTACATAAAAGTTTGTTTATTATGCACATAAAACTTTTCATTTTGCTTTCATCCAAAGAAAGAAATGAAGAAATAAATTTCCCAAAAACGTTAAACCTTTTTTCCATTGATAGATGATGTATATTCATTTTAAATATTATCCTTAATATTGATTGATTTCAAATGATTTATAGTAATTAATTATATAAAATAACAATATGAATAAATTAAAATTTAATTTATTCAACATTTTATAAATTGAATTTTTTTAATATTTAAAAATTATGTTTCATTGTTTAATAAATATTTTATAGGATAGAAAATGAATAAAAAAGTAATAAAATATTTCTAGTAAAATTTATTTAAATAAATTAAACTTAAGTCTGATAAAATAAATAGTAAAATTTTTAAAACACCAAATAAACAGTATTAATTGAGTAACAAGTTCAAAAGAATTATAAAAATTAATTTACAATTTGGCTTGCCTTTTTTAAATTTTTAAATATCAAATTAACTTCAATATACAATAATAAAATTTATTCACTAAATTAAATTTAAGTAGAAAGATTTAAAATAAAATAAGTCAAAATATTTCAAAATATTAATTTATATTTGAAAGATACTTTTATAAATATTTCTCTAAATGATGAAATGTTAAAATCATATTTAAATAAGATAAAAATATTTAACAATTAATTATTGGATATAGAAAATTTTACAAGGCGTAAATGCTAGTTTATATATCTATTTCCATTGGTTTTTATTTTAAGCATAATTTAAAAAGGTGTGAAAATAATTTATTAAAGTATATATATTTTTATTTTTTAAAAATTTTATTTTAAATATGTAGTTTTTTGTGGAATAGATGTGAGTTGTGAATTTCTTTAAATATCTTAACAACAAATTTAAACAAATGCATACTAATTCTGTTGCGTATAATTATTTTATGAAATCACACTTATCACAGAATACATCAATAGAATTACCTTCAGCAGATCTAATTAAAAACAACTATTATAGAGAATCTGTGAGTGTTCCATCGTCAACACATGTTGCGCATATTGTTGGAAAATCTGGCAACAACATAAAATTATTACGATCAAAGTCAAATACGTATATAAAAACACCATTTCGAAATCAAAAACCAGTTTTTATTATAGCTGGTCGTATGGAAGATGTGTTAGCAACAAAATCAGAAATTTTGAAAGTTTCAGATTATTTTAGCACATTACAAAAAGATAAAGAAGATAAATTGAATTGTAAAAGAAATAACCCCGAGTCTCATATTATTTATTTAGAAGTACAATTAGAATTAATGGGATTAATTGTTGGAAAAAATGGTAATAATATTAAATCTGTTCAAATGAAAACAGACACATTTATCGAAACTCCAAAAAAGAATGAAAAACCTATTTTTAAAATAACTGGTCTAAGAAGAAGAGTGGAAGAAGCCATTTCATTAATCATTGCAAATATTAAACGTAAAACAAATCAAGAATATTTTAAAAGGTGCATCAATGAAATGGAAATAATTTTAGAATTAAATCATAAAAAAATTTTAACAAATTAATTTTAGTTAATATGTATAAATTTTTTATAATATTTTAATTAAATTAATTTTTTATAATTAAAATATTAATTAATGATATGTTTAAAATTTTAATGCATCATTAAATAGTTAATCAAATAAAGTACAGAATTAAATATTTTTGTTTTATAAGTAGATTATTATTTAAAATTTAACACTTTTTAGAATTTAATTTAAATGTTTTATTAAATGCATAAAATGATTTGATAAATAAATATTTTACCAATTTTTTAGAAACAAAAATCTTTTGGTTACTCCGCATATAAGCGAAAGACATGAGAGCTACTGACACGAGAGCGAAAAATTTTGTGTCTTGAAAGCGAAAATTTTGAGAGCGTTCGTCATGAAAGTTATTTTATTAATCGAAGTTATTGTAAATCCTATAATATTTATTAACAATTTAAGTTGTATAAATGATTGCGTAAATAATTTTAGGCTATTTTAGTGTAAGTAAACTATAATTTTTCAAAATTTTAAAATTATTTTTTATTAAATTATTTATTTTAAATTTAAATATTTTATTTTTAATATTTTGAATAATTTGGTTTAAAGTTAATCGTAAATATATTTAAAGGAATTATACATAAAATTTGAATAATTATTTTTAAAATCCATTTATTAAATTCTCTTAATATAAATTGTTTAAAATATTTTTGTATTATTCTAACAAATCCGATTTTGAAAATAAGATATTAAAAAATGTTACTCAAATATAGCGAAAAAATGGTTTAAAAAGAAAGTAGAAATGAGATATTCTTAAGACTTTATTTAAAATTAATACATGCACAATCAATTAGAAAAGTCAATAAAATAAATATAATTTAATTAAAATGTTACTTTGTTAATTGTTTATTTGAGATGTTTTGGGTTTATATATTTAATTATTTTTTGAGAAATAATCGTCAATAATCTTATAATTGGAAATTTTATATAACTTTTAAAACCCAACATGAATTACTAAAACACATTACATATTGATGTACAAACTGTTTTAAATTTAACATTAATAAAAATTTCTTTGGAAAGGAAATATTTTTGTTTCAAATAAATTATAAATTAATGTACGAATAATTAAATTTAATATTAATTATATTATAAGCTTAAATTTAATAAAATACATTATATTAAGTAGTCATTGTATAATATAACAATTATTTTTGTTCTTTAATTTTCATTCGTTGCGTTTTTAAGTTGTACAAATTTAACAAACTCACTTTGGAATGTATTTGTTGTGTTTTTAAAACAATTCTATTCGAAAACAAAAATTAAACATTTTAAAAATAATAAAAAAGCCTTACATACTTTGTTATATTGTATTGATTTTGAAGATGTCAAGCGGTTATTAGGGAATTCGAAATTGTTAAAATCGAAAGTATTATATTCATTTGTTTCTAATTATTTTTAAAAAATAAAATAATCAAAAATTAGTATTATAATAAAGTGACAATTTGTATTACCTTCGTGGCTCTTTCTATCACAATCGAATTTAATTTCAGAAATTGAAATATTGTTGTTTTTAAGCGTTTTTATGTTATAAAACTCAAAATTACTTTTTGGTACTTTAAATTTAAAATTGAAAAACTAATTAATAATGTATAAACAGAAATTATTTAAAACCATACAACTATATCCATATTTAGATGATACATGTTTTAAGTAATGAGGTCTGTTGTTTATTTTTTGTTTAAATGCTTTTGAACATTTTGAAATATCACAACAACGTATAACTTCTTCATAATTTAAATATTTATATTGATCGTTCATTACACTTTCATTCCAAAAAAAGTTTTTCTGACTTTCAGTTGTTAATGATAGATTTATATTTGTCGACAATTTTGAGAATTTATCTTTATTAGTACAACTAACAAGTGAATTCAGGAATTGTATATTTTTTATTTTAATTTGATTATATCTATTTATTAAGTGAAGAATTTCTTTTATTTTATTAGTATTCATTAGATTACACTGACATTCCATAATAATTTCCATAAGTTTATCTTTAATTACTTCCAAGGTACATACCATTGTTTGAATTCTTACGTTCTCATCTCGATTAGAATCATTTACTAAATTTTCATTCATTTCGTTGTAAAATACTTAATTTATTTCAGTAAAAACCAAAGTTATCGAAAAAAATTTATAAAGTGTTTATAAATTCGGAAATATTTTATGTAAGTTAAAGTAAATATGCTTTTATTTCTCATCTATAGTTTATATTTAAAGAATAAATTATTGTAAAAAAATTATTTAATTTTAAAAATGTTTTTTGTTTCTTTGTTTAAAACAAACGATTTCTATTTGAAAGTGTTAATTAACATAATTTAACAATTATTCTTATGTAATTTTTTTAAATTTATTAATAAAAAATAAAAATAAGAATTTAAAAAAATTAAATAATTTAAATATGTCTTGAAATATTTCTAATTGGTTTAACATATGATGTTTGTTTTAAAGAAAATATTAAAATTATTTATAATAATTTAAGAAATTCTTACAGATAGAAAAATAAGATTTTTACTTATAAGACATATTAAGTTAATTTGTGTTTGAAAATATTAAACCCAAAATAATTCTAATTGAAATATAAATAGAAAATTAAGAAAATGTTATTTATTTTTACTAAATGAATATTAAAGCTTAAATATTCAAATGGTTTTAATTTATCTAATATAATTTTTTAAGTATTATATCTAATAAATTCAAAGCGAATAAACTGCCTAAATATAAATTAAATTAAAAAATATGAACATACATAATATGATCTCTTTGTATTATGTTTTTTAGAATACTTAGAAAATTATATTATTGAATAAAGTTTAAGCTTAAATAAAGTCAATAAAATGTTAGCCAATTAGCTATCGTTCGAGTAAAAAACCTGTTTTCTACATCTATATATATTAATTTGTTAAAATGTATAAAATAGAAGTTAAAAACATTTGTGATTGTATTGTATGCTAAAACACTTAGAGTTCATGATGGCACTTATGTGAGTATTTATTTTATATTTTAAAATATTTAATATGCTACTAATATTTAATAATATTTAATGAATGTTGTTTTTTAAGTGATTCAAATATGGCTAAATTAATCGATGATAATGATGATGATTTGGACTTGGGTTATATAGAAATTATTAACAAAGAACTTGATAATTACGAAAAAATATTGGATCAATTTGATTTATTCTTTAATAAGTATAAGTGCTTAAAAACAACATCTGAATCGGACAATATTATAAACAATAATAAATTTTACAAAAATAATTCAAAAAAAGCAAATTTTGTAACACTAGAAGAAGTTTTAAGCTATAATAATTCTAAAATTATATTTGGAAAGAGATATTATTACTGTATCTGGGATGAATGTGAATTCAACCCAAGAAAAAAACGTCAGTCAATTTTAAATCATATTCGGCTTTCACATTTGGAAAATAAAAAATTAATATGTTCCGAAGAGAACTGTGATGAAGTATTTTGCTATCTAAAATTTTTATATCAACACCAAAAGTTACATAAAATGACGACAGAGGAAACTATCACTTTAATGGGTGCGCTGTCTTTAATCATAATACTAAAAAATTTTTAAAATTATATAAGTATGTTAAAATATAAAGTTTTTGTTTTATAGAAGCTAAAGAAAAATACAACATTTTCATAAAAAAGTTGGAAAAAGGAGAATCAAGGCGATATCAATGTTTATATTATAATAACTGTCAAAAGATATTTAAACAGAAGCAAAGTTGTCGCGAACACATATTTTCTCATACTGGGGAGAAACCATATATTTGTCGCATTAATAAGTGTTCTTTTAAAACAGCATATAAAGGAAGTCTTGACAACCATAAATATTATCATGAAAAAATTAAAAAAAAGAAATTTTCATCGAGTAAAAATTCGAAAATTTAATTCATTATGTATAAATAAATTTATAAATTACAATTATATTATAATAATCCTATGCAATTAAAAAATTTTATAAATAGTTAACAAAACACAATGTAAATAATGCAACGTTTTTTAAAAGTCAAATATAATTTATAATTATAAAATTAAACTAGAAAGAGTATAAACATAAATAATCAGATCTGAGATAATCAAATAGTATATTCCAAATATTTGCATATTAAATATTATTTGATATTTTATTTATAGTTTCTATTATTTGCAACAATATTATCTCATAATTTTTAAACATTTAGCACTTTGACTGTATATAGTTTTTAAGGAAATTATTTATAGCTCTAATTTATATACTTGTAATTACTTTATCAGTAAGTTTTTCAAGATTTTTGTTTCAATTGTCATTTAGCTTTCCTAGAGTCAACATCATATAAATTGTTGCTAAACGGATACTCATAAGTCTTATTTAATAGAACTTAATTACGAATGTGTTGATTATAACTCGAAATAGTTTTACTAATGATATTTTATACAATAATTCGCCCAATTTATTGGTATTTTTATCAATCTTTTGTAGGTTTTAAAGCCTTATTTGAATATTTTAAAACCATTTATATATAACTAGCACAAAGTACAATTTTAGCCTTTATGACTCATTTTTGTTCCATTTTAAACCTATATTTACTTCATTTTTATCGTTTTTAAGATATTAGTAGTAGTTTATTTTAAGCATATGATTAAGATATAGTTCCCTTAATATATATAGAGAAAATAATTTTAAAATCCATAATTATTGTCGATCTATTGCGTCTACATGTATGCAGACATGCAGACAGATACCAATAGCACATTTAGTTTAAAATTAAGCTAAAAACTTTTGAATTTCTTTTTAAAACTTTTGTTGCTACAATTGTTTAATTAACATATAAAATTATTTCTAAGAAAATTCATTATATTCAAAATATTTTTTGATATTTAAGTTATTATTTCTATAGTTAGCCAACTATATTTTTTTTGAATAATAGTTAATTTATTGTATATTTAATAAAACTATGCATTGATAAATGTAATATTTTCGTATTAGTTAATTTAAAATAAATCATGGATTAAGATTTAATTATTGAAAATACTATATTAAAAGTACTTTATTTAAAAAACAGTCTTATTACTAATCATATTATAAGTATTTTTAATAATATTTATTATTAATATTAGTAATAGTTTAATAATAAAAATATAATTTTTTATTCTCAACATTTATATTACAAAATCATTATTAATATTGAGAATCAGGTATTATTGATTGAGTTATGACAATGGTATTTATTGAAAAAACAAATTAATTTACTGATAAAATTAATATTTAGCAACCTTACAATACAAAAAATTTTATTACATTATTTCTTTTTTATTACAAAATATACAAAACACAAAATAAAATTTCTACTTAATTTGACTTATTTAGTATAACCTTAAATATTTTTGTTTTAAAGTAAATGTACAATGTTTTTACCACTTAAAAAAATTTAAAATCTAAATAATTTTGATAATGCTTTTCAATTCGAAAATTTTTAATTATTTATCTTTTAGATCTTTTATTACTCTTTAGTACGTTTCCATTTTCTATGCAACTTTCAATTTTTTTTTGCAAATATCTTTTTTTATTATAGATTACTTTGTTACTATTGATTTCCTTAACATCATTTTTCTTGTCTTTTTTATCTTCTAATTTATAATTTTGTTCATTGTACATAACTCTTTTATCATAATCTTTTTTAAATGCGCATTTATTGTTATTTATTGATTCATTAATATTATTGTTTGCAGTTTCTTTTTTTAATGTTTTGGAATATTTTGAAAAGATATTTACAATTTCCTTTTTACTTTTTCTCTTATTTAAATTCTTTGGTTTTGGGGTTTGAGGTTTTGTTTCCAAAACAACTGAATCTTTTTGTTTTTCATCATCCTGTACAATATTATCATTTTGAAAAGGTGGATTTCTCTTCTTTATATCTCGAAGCCTAATGTTTTTGTTTTTCTTAAATGTTAAACTGAAAAATGAATTAGTTATAAAATAATTTTTTTTGTTAAACAATTATACCTTTGAATCTGCTTTATTTGGTCTTCATTTGTAATATCACACTCATATTCTACAAAGTTAAGTTCAACTTTAGGTATCTTACCATCCTCATCAATAACAGCAACACTATAAATATCCTCAACAACTAAATTCTTAAACAGAGCTCTTGTGGTGTTCAATAGACTTTCGTCTACAATTAAAAATCTTTCTATCTATAAATAAAAAATAAACAAAATATTTAAAACTTATTGCCAATATACAAACTTTAAGTTCATCTTTGTCATCGTTATTATTGCAATTGCCACATAAAAAATACTTGACAGATACATTTTGGCCATCATTTTGAAGTTCACTAACAAATCTCTTTAAGATACTTCAAAGATATAAAATAATGTATTAAAATAATTATAAAAATTAATATAGTTACTTTCTAGCATCGTCGACGCGAAAACAAAATCGTTTACTGACATGAGTATAAGACAACTAAGATAAAATAAAATAAATGTAAACAAAAAAATTAAATTTAAATTTAAATTTGCATACACATCTTTTATCGTTGATAACTATATTTTTCATTTGCTGTATAACATCATCAATCAAATTATAATTTTCACTCATATTTTGAACAAGTTTAGAGTTTGTTTATTTATAAAGAAAATAATTTTTAATATTATTCAAAATAAGTTGTAGATATTGCAAAATTAAACTAACTTTTTGAGGATTAATAATTTTTAATAAATTAATACTAAATAATCTTAACTTCTGATTTTATAAATCTTTACTTTTTTATAAGTAATCCCTTAAAAATTTAACTTTTTCAAAAATTTATTTCTATTTGTATTTTTAACAAAGTACAAAAATTAAATAATTATTAATTTTTTAATATTCTATAATATATTAATATAGTAATTAAATAATTTTAATTTTAAAAATATAGATAACTATATATTATTTAAAAATAGATATGTGATATTATATAATAATTATATTTTATAATAAAAAATTTTGATTTCAATATGAATAATCAATAAAAAGATGTACATTCATTTAAATAACTTCCTATTATATTTTATAGTTTTATTTATTTTGACATTCTTACTTTCGTTCTGGCATTTATAATAATACCTATATCTCTTCTAAATCTTAAAAACGTAACAATAAATAAAAAATGTAAATTAATGAATAATATTTATTTTAAGTGTTATTTTTAAAATTAGATAAGTAAGGAAAATTTGTTGGGTACAAATTATTTGGATTTTTTTAATTTAATAAATTTTGCCGAATATTTTTTACGACTATTTTTAAAAGTAAAAAATCATTCTTTAAAAAATATAAAAAACAATATAATTCCAGTATGATTAAGTTTTTTCATTTTAAAATCTAAAATAATTAAAATATTTTAAATGTATTTAATCGAAATTTTGATTGAAGATAAAATAGTTTTAATTTCTAATTTAATGTTTAATTATTTTAAATTGTACCAAAAATATAATTTTTAAAATATTGTGTAATTACGCTATTTACAGTAAGAACTAATAATATTTTAAATTAAGAATTATATTTCAAATACATATATTTTAAAGATAATGTATTAGTCTAATTTATATATTTGAATATTTTATTATTTTTATTCGACAAAAAATTTTAACAAACAATTACATAATTTTTTGTGTATATTTTTGTTATTATTTATCTATAAAAATCTTTAAACAAAAATTTACTTATTAAATATAAAATAAACTTCTATATTTAAAATTTATTAAAACATAATTTGCTAATTAACGTACTGATAATCATAATCCATTATTATATTTTTCGTTTTTATAATTTTTATTCAAATCATAGATATTAATTATATATGTTAAATAGGAATTAATAATTTAACTAAAATTATATAAAATAAATTGTAAAAATGAGTGTTGATAAAGCGAAAACATTTGTAGCAAAACAATTAGGTAATAATGCATATAAGAAGGGTAGGTACAACGAAGCTTTGTTACATTACGATAGAGGAATCGAACTGAATTCAAAGGACATAACATTCTTCATGAGTAAAGCTATTGTCTATATCGATATTAAACAATACGATAATAGTATTATTCAAAGTAAAAAAGCAATAAAAGTTGGAAAAGAAAATCAAGCCGACTTAAAATTAATTGCAAAAGCTTTATCTTTGTTGGCTTGTGCTTTTTTTAAAAAACATGACTATGTTAACGCTGAATTCTATTATCAAAAATCTTTAAAAGAACACAGAACATCCGAAACCCTTTTAAAACTCTCTGAAATCAAGACAATTCTTAAAGAAAAAGTAAATAATTCTTTAATTAGTATGGATTTAACTATTGAAGAAAGGCAATTAGGAAATAAATTATATCAAAAAGGTGATTACAATGATGCGATTAAGAAATATAGTGAAGCAATTATTCGTTATCCAGATGACGCAAAGTTATATAGTAATCGTGCCGCTTGTTATCAGAAATTATGTGAATTTAATTTATCACTTAAAGACAGTGAAGACTGTATAAGAGTTGATCCAAAATTTTTTAAAGGACATATAAGAAAAGGTTATGCATTGATTGCCTTGAAGAAATTAACCAAAGCTCAAAACGCATTTAAAATAGCGGAGCAAATTGCTATGGATATTGACTAGTTTTTTAAAAGGTTTAGATTATTTTAATATTCAATAAATAAAAAAAAATTTTAAAAATAAGTTTGTTTAGAAATCATATAAATTTCAAAGCCTTATTTGTAATTTTAAATGTTAATTGTACAAAAATATATATAAAAATAATAATAAATTTTAACATATTTAAATAACAAAAATATTATGAATAAGTAATATTCTATACGTTTACCAAAAAATTTTAAATTCATTTTTTTCAATTCTCTTTAATCAATTTAATCTACTTTTTTGATGAATAGATTGAAATTTTTAAATCTTAATAAATATTTTAATTTAACAAATTTAAATACATATAAAGTATAATATTTATTTTTAAAAAGCACATTGAATAAATATACCAATTATAACAATTTTTCATAATTTTTATGTATTGTTTAAATCATTATTCTTTGTAATAAACTCATTCATAAAATTCAATGTAAATATTGTTACGTTAAAATGTTATACTAATAATTATAACCGAAAAATGTGATTGCAGAATACTAAAAATATATTTTGCATAATATACTTTAGATTTAAAAACATATAACAAGTTTTTCTTTATATAATTATTTTTTAAATATTATTTTTGTTTATTTTAAATCGAAATGTCATCATCAGGATTATCCGCAAATAATAAAGAGATCAGCGATAACAAATTTATTGCAAATAAAAAAGTGGATATTGTTATACGAATATCATTACCAATAACTGTTTCAAATATAATGACACAAACAAAAATGAAAAGCGAAAATAATGGTGGAGATAATGAAGATATATTATTGGAATTTAAAAACCCAAAGTCAGTAAATAATTTAACTGAAGAATCAATTGGAGAAAATTTTAAAAATGAATCTTTATTAGAAAGTAGATCATTGAAAGTTACTCACAAAATTAATAATGTTGACAGATTAAAGTCAAACATTTTTTCGGAAATTGAAGAAGGAAATGTCTTTGAATCTAGAAATACTTGTACACCATCTCAAAAGAAAAATGATTTTGTTATAAATCCAATTACTGGACAATTTAACGATGAATCGAAAGAAAAACTTAAAGAAAATGATGTTCATTGTAATAAAAATTGCAATAAATCACACTCGCTATCACTTCCTACAACTCCTGTGAGAATTCGTCAACCGCCAGGTGGACATTCTTCAGGAATCTTTTAATAAATTTACAAAACTATTTAAATTAATTAAGATTTTTGATAAATTTGAATTGTTTTATATAAATATTATTAATAAGTTTCTCTTTATTATTGTATTTTTCTGGTTATTATTTAGTAATGAGTAATATTGATTCCATAGAACAATTTAATTAATTAATAATTTAAATTATATGCGACATTTATGAACTTTATTTAATTTAATTTCAAGTTACTATAAAGTAATTTTTATTTTATAGTTTGTGTATTAACTTATCAGCAGTTATCTTACGAACTATATAATACTAACATTAATTCTATATTCCAAAAGTTATTATTAAAATATTTGTTATAACTTTTTAACAATTAATAAAAACAAATTATTATAAATTAATAACAACAAATAAGTTAAGATCTATGAGATAATAATAATAATTAATAAGTTAAAATTTTGATAAACCTTTGCTTAGTTTTTAGATTTTGTTTTGTTTATTTCAAAAAAATTTACTTTTTAATTAATTATGACATTTTATCTATCTATACTTTATTGAGACTTCAAAATCCATAAATAAATTAATAATTACATTTAAAATCAATAATTATTTATGTAAACATTTCTAAAATCATATATTTAAATTAAACAAAACAATGAAAGAAAGTGTATTTCAAAACGAAAACGATATACCAGCATTAAATAAAATTACCTTTCATTAAATTCTTGTAATTTTATGGATCACTTTCATTTTATATTGCAAAAAAATTAAATTATATGAAAAGTTAAAAAAAATCAAGTGATAATTCTTTATTAATAAATAAACAACACTAGGACGTCCATAATTATAATTATATACTAGAAAATCGAAGCATTTCAAAAGTTATTTTTTGGATCTAAAGATATATTAACCGTTTAAGTAAGTTAAACGTTATTTTACTTTCTAAATAGTTTTTATGAATTAAATAAAACAAAATTATTTTAAAATTTTAATCAAATAATTGATTTTATAATTTTGATTAATATATAAGTTTGATTAAAATTTTAAATTTTCTCTAAATTATTAACTAGAATTCAAATAACATATAAAAGCATATTTATTTTATCGAAGTTGTACTTATTTACCATACCAAAATAAAAAAGATTAACTTTAAAACATAATAAATTTGTTAAAGAATAATTAGTTGTATAAGTTTTTATTTAATAATTATGATTTATAAAATAAAATATATTATTTTTAATAGTAAATTATATCAAAATCTATTTTTTAAAGACCAAAAAATTATGTTATTAATCATACTTCAAAAACATACTTCTTATTGGAATTTTGTTCAATTATATTAATTATAGCCTGATTTTTTGTTTAAAAAAGTGCATTTTAAATTCATTGATTAAAATAAATTTACATTATTTTATTTGTTTTAGATTACAAATGAACTTATTATCAAATAGAAGGGATAGTTTTGATAGGTTTGGAGATGATTTATGTGAAGTACTACTATCATTTTTACCAATTGGTGATTGTTTTCGTTTGCAATACGTTAATAAACAATTCTATCATTTAATATTCAATAAACAACGATATCTATCTTTATCTGACGGTAAAAACTATTCAGGTCGAAATAATACTTCTAAAAAAAATTCAATTATTGAAGAAATCGTATCAAGCTATGGAATTAGACAAAATGAATCTATTTTAAATAATAACCTTCTAAAATATGTATTGAAAAAATGTGTAAATATTAATTACTTAATTATTGATGGTGAATTTTTTTCCGAAGAAACAATCAAGATTTTTACTAATTCTTGTTTAAATCTAAAATATTTAATTATTTATGAAATATCTGAATTATCGTGCAGCAGTTGGAAATATTTTGCTCAGAAATGTTTGAAAGATTTAATATGGCTTGCGTTTCCTGGATTAATTCTTTTAGATAAAGTAAATACTATAACAAAAATATGCTTAACTTTTTGTACTAAAATTAAATTTGTTTATTCGATGTTTAATATTGAAGAAAATATCGATATCTGTTTAAACTCAAATAGTGATTATTGTTCAAATATAATTTCAATTGGATACTATTGTGTTATAGATGAAAAGTTTAACATATTTACAAACAAATTTAAAAATCAATTAAAGTCGCTAAGTGTTCGACTATTTATTTTAAATGAGAATAACGAAAAATTTAAAAGTTCAACGATTGAATTAATGAAAAATATTTCAATGTTTGAAAACCTTGAACGCCTATGTTGTGATTTTACATATAGTAAAGATATTTGTTATATTAAACTATTAAATCTTATAGGATCGAAATGTCTGAAATTAAAAATTTTAGAAATAGAAAATTTGAATACTTCTTTAAAAAAAGTTTTTAGTAGTAGTTTTCAAACAATAAATAAATTAATATTAAAGGATTGCGAAAAATTTGAAAGTTTAGACATTATAAAAAACTGCAAAAATTTAAATAGTTTAAGATTTTCATTAAATTTTGATTCATCTTGTTTCAAAAATATTTTCTTGTATTTACCCGAACTAAAAGTTCTAGATATTATCATGAATTGCAAAAATGACATGCATGATCTTATTAATATTTTGTTTTATTTAGAAAAAATGCAAAATTTATATTATTTGAAAATATGTTGCTATTTTTATTTTTTTAAAATAGATAAACCTTGTTTAAAATATACAAAAAGCGTTATTTCTTTTATAAATAATTGTCGCAGTATACGATACATTGAGTTTTTCATACAAAATGAAATTATTGATGAAACCATGATAATAAATCACATTTTAAATATTAATCGAAAAATAGAAATAAATATATTCCCAAAAAGATTTAGACTAAAATAAATAAATTTCTTAAATGTACAAGAAACTTTATAGATTTATTATAATTTGAACAATTATTATAGCACAAATAAATATTTCAATTTTGAAAAAATGAATTGTATATAAATATAATATAAATTTATAATATAAATATAATATAAAAATGAACTAACGACTATAAAATATCATTTTTAATAAATTGAAATTATGAATATTAGAAAAGAATTAATTTGTTGAATTAAATCTTATGCGTATCACTATATTTTTTATTTGAGTTTGTACAATTAGTTAAATTTTTTAAAATTAATATGTATTAATCTTTTTATTTAAATTTGATTAATTTAGATAGTATTTAATTATATTATTTGTATTTAATTTTTTCTAAATCACGTTAAAGATTAATTTCAATTAAATTTGTAGATATATTCAAAATATTTTTAAAAAATAAAAAAATTCGTGTATAAGTAATTTAAATTAATTTTCAATAAAATGTTATTACTTTATAATTTATAAAATTTTAAAACATTTTTAGAATATTTTTATATAAATAATTGTTAT